>JAMYWO010000592.1:0-15142 GCA_024220525.1 Cochliopodium minus | reverse complement strand
TAAAAAATAAAAAATAAAAAATAAAAAATAAAAAATAAAAAATAAAAAATAAAAAATAAAAAATAAAAATAAAATTATCATTTATTCGTTTTAAAATCTTCATTTATTTTGATTGAAAAAGATATACAGGATTGCTTTATAATGAGTTTTTTGCGATACCTATGAACATTTTCGGATCGAAATGGGAAAAGTGTAATGGTCCTTATTTGTGTCCTAACCCAAACAAGCCAACCTATCCTTTTGGTGTGGACCCTGCATGGAAAGGTTCAAAAAAATTAAAAAAAAACGAAATAAATAAAAATAAAAAAATGAAAAAAAAAAAAATAAAAAAAAAAAAAATTATCAAAATAAAATTAAAAAATAAAAAAATTAAAATAAAATAAAAAATGAATTAAAATTTTAATTTTAGGATCGAAAAATGAGCTTATATTTTTGAATTCATTGAAGATGAAGTTGTCAGTGATCATAGGAGTAATACAGATGATGTTGGGTATTTTCATGCATTGTTTGAACGGAATCCACTTTAAAAAATGGTACAATGTCATTTTTGAGTTTCTTCCTCAAGGTATTATAAAATAAATAATAATTTATAAATCAAATAATAAATAAAAAATAAATAAATTAATAAATAAATTTTTTAAAATAGCAATATTCATGTTGGCTATTTTCGGTTACATGGACTTTTTGATCATCCTCAAATGGATCAAGGTAAATATTTTTTATTTTTCATTTTATAATTTTTTTAAATTTTAATTTTTTAATTTTTTGCTTTTAACTTTATTCAATTTTTTATTTTTCATTTTTTAATTTTAATTTTTTATTGTTTAGAAATGGGAAGATCCAAGTAAAGCACCTAGTATTATAAACGTGTTGATAGGAATGTTTTTACAACCAACAGATCCAGATCCAATCAACTTGAATCTCTTGGGTGCCTCCGTACAAAAACCCCTCCAAATCGTACTCGTCATATTAGCTGGTATCTGTATCCCCCTCATGTTGTTGCCCAAACCTCTCCTCTTGAGAAGAGATGCAATGAGAGGACACCACGATCCAGAACATGGAGATCATTTTGAGTTTGGAGAAGTTTTCATTCATCAATTAATTCACACCATTGAGTTTGTTCTTGGATCCATCTCCAACACTGCTAGTTACTTGCGTTTGTGGGCTCTTTCTCTTGCCCATGCAGAGCTCTCTATTGTTTTCTGGTAACAAAATTTTTGGAATTTTTATTTAAACATTAATTTTCAAAAACTATTTTAAAACTTTTTAAAAGGGAAAAAATCATGGTGGCAATGTTAGAAATGTCTGATCACAGTAGTCTTGGTCCTATTTATATGTTTGTAGGTTTTGGTGTTTGGGCAGTTTTCACATTGGGTGTGTTGCTTGTGATGGAGTCTTTGAGTGCCTTCTTGCATGCTCTTAGATTGCATTGGGTAGAATTTCAAAACAAATTTTATATTGGTGATGGATCAAAGTTTAATCCTTTTTCTAATGCTACTATTCTACAAAACATTCCTGCTATCAAAGAAAACTAATAAATTAAAAAAATATTTCCTTTATTTTTTTGTTTTTTTTTAATTTTAATTTTCTTTTTGAATATCCATTAATTTAGATCTCAATTTTTCATTAAATTCTTTCTTGAAAGCTAAACTTTTGTTCAATAATAAATTATGCAATGTTACGTATTTTTTCTCTTCATCAATTATTCTCCAACCATCTTCATCCAACTCAACAATAAAAGAAATTCCTTCTAAAGTCTCAATAAATAATTTATTATGGTCTTTCTTATCAATTGATTTAACACCATATTCATTCTCTTTAATAGCATTCTCTATTTCATTTTCTCTTGTAATCATTTTTCAATTTTTTTTTATTTAAAATTAAAAAATAAATATATAAAAAATAAATAAATAAAAAAAATTTTTATCAAACCAAAGTTTTTAATTTTTTTTTTATAAATACATCAAAAGAAAAGTTAAATTTTTATCTTTCATTAAAAGAAGAAAAAAGGAAAAATAAGAAAAGATTAAATTGTTTTAGAAAGTGCTTTCAATCTTGGTGACCAACTGAGGATCAAAAGAACCAATGTTCAAACGGCACTCTCCAAACCAAACATCTTCTCTCCTTTGAAAAACAGCAATGATATCTCCCTTCTTAAACTTTAACTCATTATTTGAGTTTTTAGAATTAGATGCCTTTGCTTTTACAAAGAAAAATCCTATTTAAAAAATTGTTTTTTATTTTTAATTTTTTAATGAATCATTTTAAATTTTTTAAATTTTTTTTTATTTTACCAGAACGGTTGAGGTTTTGAAATACGTTGTGGTGATTAACGAGAAGGAATTTGAGAATGGAGTTGATCGTTTTGAGGTTTTCAACAGTGGAGTCCACTCCTCCCTTCCTTTCTTTCTTTGTCGATTTCTTTCCTTGATCTTTAGGCTAACAAAGAATAAAAAAAATATTAAAAATAATTGAAATAAAAATACAATAAAAAATAAAATAATAATAAAATAAAATGAAAAATATTATAAATTAAAACGAGAATAAAAAAATGGTTATTAAAGATATTGAAATAAAATGGAAATTTGAGTTATTTAAAAATAAAAATATTAATTAAATTAAAATAAATTAGTAAATCAAACTAATGTCGAAATAAAAAAAATGAATAATAAATTATTGAAATAAAAATACAATAAAAAAAAAATAAAAAATAAAAAATAAAAAATAAATGAAATAAAAAAAAAAATACAATATCGAGTTTGGAATCAGTCAAAAACAAGGGACCAAACAGAGTGGTAATGGTGTCAACGGTGAGTTGATTGGTTTCACTGAAAGAATTGACAATCATCAAAAAATTGATGATGTACTCCACCAAAAAGAGGTTGGGAGTGGGGAGGGAGGCGAGCAGTGCCCTGATGTACGCTTGTTTCAAATCCTCCTCAATGCTTCCCACTAACATCCATTTTTGATAGGACTCGAAAGTCAATAATGGCTCCCTTTAATAAATTAATACATTAAATTTTTCATTTATTTTTCATTTATAATTATTTTTTATTTTTAATTTTTAATTTTAATTTTGTCATTATTTTTTATCATTTCCATTTATTATTGTTTTTTATTTATAATTATTTATTTTTTATTTTTATTTTTCTCTTTTATAATTATTTTTATTTTTTTGAATAATTTATAATTATTTTTTATTTTTTTTTTTCATTAAATAAAAAGATTTTTTGTTTTTATTTTATATGAAAAATAAATTACGAAAGATCACGGAAAAACTCTTTGAGGAGATCAGCAACTAAGTAGGGGTTCTCCCCCTCCAAATTCACTTTCACTCCTTTGTTGTACAACCCCTTCAACTTCTGCAAACTGGTCTTCAATGCTGGCACTCTGAACACTCCCTAAAAAAAAATGAAAAATTAATTGAAAAATAATTGAAAATTGGAAAATAAAAATAAAAAATTTAAAGAAAATTAAAATAAAAAAATAAAATAAAAAAATAAAATAAAAAATGTTAATTAAAAAATAAAATAAAAAATAAAAATAACAAAATCAAATAAATCAAAAATGATGAATGAAAAAATTAAAATAAATAAAACAAAGAAAACAAAAAATTATAAAAATAAGTTTAAAAATTGATCAAAAAAATTTGTAAAAAAAAATTTAAAAAATAAAAAAAATTAAAATAAATAAAAAAACAATTAAAAAATAAAAATTCTAAAAAAAAAAAATACTTCAATCTTGATGTTTTCGGTGGTTATGAGATGTTCGCAGATGGTAGTTACGATAGTTGGGATTTCAGTGCCCTCTTTCTCCAAAATGTCCTCCAAAACTGACCCGAACACGACAGTACCTGACTCCTTTGTGGAATTTGTTTCTCCCATCAACTGCTTGTTAGTCATTGCTAATTGAAAAAAAATTTAAAAAAAAATTTAAAAATATAAAAATAAAAATAAAAATAAAGAATAAAATAATAAAAATTAAAAAATAAAAAAAATAAAAAATAAAAAAAGAATAAAAATAAAAAATAAAAATAAAAAATAAAAATAATAAAAAAAATAATAAATCCACCTTTGATCTTCTTTATGGAATCCATTTTGGAACCACAAGTAGGGCAGAAGTCAGGACTAACTGAACTTTTTCTCATTTTGAAAATGTCATCCAAAGAAGAGCCTTTTGGAGGGTTGTCTACTTTAGGAGGCTCTATAAATGAATATGAATTTAAAAAAAGTAAAAAAAAAATTAAAAATAAAAATTAATATGAATGAATAAAAAAATAAAAAATAAATATTCAAATAATCCAAAAAATAAAAAATGAAAATAATAAAAATAATAAAATAATAAATAAAAAATAAAAATATATTAAAAATTTTGAAAAAAATGAAAAATAAAAATAAAAAATAAAATAAATAAAAATAACAAAAATAATAAAAAATAAAATAATAAAAAATAAAAAATAAAATAATAAAATAAAAATATATTTAAAATTTTTGAAAATAAGTAATAAAAATAATAAAAAAAAAATTAAAAAAATTTTTTTGACCATTCTTTTCATTGGTAGGAATGATGGAATTAGTTTTCTCAAAGGAGTTATTGTTATTACTAGTATTATTGTCGTTGCTGTTATTACTATTATTATTGTCGTTAGTGTTGTTGCTATCATTATTGCTACTGTTGTTGTTACTGTTGTTGCTACTGTTGTTGTTACTGTTGCTACTGTTATTGAGGGAGTCAGTGTTGGTTTCGATGTGTTCGGTGCTGATGTAGAAGGGGTTTTCGGGGTTGGGATTTTCTTCCTCTTCCACCACTTCACTCAGAATTTCTAGTAGTCTCATTGTGTCGTCAAATGATGATTTATTCTCCTTTTCCTTTTGTTCTGCAAAAAAAAAATGAACAAAATAAATATGTAAAATTAAAAAAAAATTAAAATAAAGAAAGAAAAATTAAAAAATGAAAAAATAAAAAATAAAAAATAAAAAATGGAAATGAAAATAATAAAAAGATTAGCAAAAATAAAAATGAAAAAATAAAAAATAAAAAAATAAAAAATGGAAATGAAAAAAATGTTAACGAAAATAATAAAAATTGAAAAAATAAAAAATTGAAAAAATGAAATATAAAATATTTAAAAAATGATAAAAAAATAATAAAAATAAAAAAAGATGAAAAAAAAAATAAATAAAAAAATGTAGAAAAAATAAATACCAAGTTCTTGGCTATTATCAGGGATCGTCGAAGTTCCATAATCAATGCTGCTAGATCTAACGTGGTTCTTTAGCCTATCGTTGGGGGAGTTGGCAGGTTTCATCTCATTGGACATTGTAACCATTTTCTCTTTCAATTTGTTGACCTGGTTTTGCAGTGTTTGAATTGTGTTGTATTGGCTCAAATTTTCTTTTTTAAAAAATAAAATTAATAAAAAAATAAAATTAAAAATATCAAAAATCAAAATTAAAAATAAAATAATAAAAAACAAAAAAATAAAAAATAAAAATAAAATTGAAAGATTGGAAATAATAAATTTAAATTAATAGAATGAAAATTTATTTAGAAAAATAAATAAATGAACAATTAATTTAATGAAAAAATTTATTCAAAAAAAATGAAATAAAAAAATAATTGAAATAAATAAAAAAATTTAGAAAAAAATACCTTTATTGAGCTTCTTGTTTTGTTGGTGAAGTTCCAACAACTTGGAACCAATCTGCTCACGAGTTTTGATCAAAGAATTTTTCAACTCAGCAATGCGGTCAACAGACTTTTGTTGCAAAACGTTGAGTTTCTCTACCAGTTTAACCTTCTCCTCTTTTAGAACTGTGGCTGATTGTTCTGCTCTCGCAAGTCTTGTTAGTGCTGTCATGTCATCTATTATCACCATGTAATTTCCCGGAATGTATCCTGTCTCCCTTTTTTTTAAAAAAAATTAATAAAAAATCAAAAATAAAAAAATTTCTATTAAAATAAAATAAAAAAATAAGATTAAAAACCTTTTAATAAAAAAATAAATTGAAATCAAAAAAAATAAAATTGAAAACCTAACAATAAAAAAATAAATTGAAAAACTTTAATATCAAAATAAAAATAAAATAAAAATTAATCTTTAAAATAAACTTTTAATAATATCAAAAAAAAAAATTAAAAAATAAAAGATGAATAAACTATGAAATCAAAATATTGTATTAAGGTAAAGAATGGTCATGAATACTTATTAGAAGTGTTAAAATAAATTTAAAAAAAATTAGAAATAAAAGTGTAAAATAAATTTAATAAAATTAAAGAAATATTTTAAATTAAAATCGATATTAAAAGAAAATTTTTAAAGATTGAATTCTTTTTTACCCTGTGGGAATTATTTTCCCTTGAAACCAGAAGATGGAAGTAGATTCTTTTTCTAACAATATCTTTGCCCCTTTTTTGAAGGAAAGCTCGTTTTCTTCCTTGTTGCCATTGTAATCGTATCTCGCTGGATAATGAACAAAATAAAATAAAAAAAAAGAATAATATTAAATTGTTATCAATTGAATAAATTCAAAAAGGAATGAAAATGTAATTTTAATATAATTTATTATTATTTTAAATTATAATTTATTTTTTACCCAAAGCCATTTTATAAATAGCTTTCCAATCATCTTGTTCATTATTTTGATTTCCTTCACTTGTATCTTGTTCCTCTTTTTGGAGATAGGGTGTATTCGTTTTCATTCTGGTGTTCTTGGTGTTATTATCAGAAGAGGATACAAAAATAGAGGGAAAGGAGGATTGATCTTCATAGGATTTAGTGTTGGTGTTTGTTTTTAAGATATCATGGTTAGAATAAGATGAATTTCTGACCAAATTGTTAGTAGACGAGATATTAGGCAAAGAAGATTTTCTTTCGTAGGATGAATATCTTCCCAGATTGATATTTTGATTCACCAAAGGTTTATTTTCTTCTGTATTTGGTTGATTCTTATTGAATGAAGGAGAATCAGTTATTTTCTTTGTTTTATAATCGTTATTGAGAAAACTATATCTATCATAAGAACGTGTATTTTTTATTTCTTGAGTTTGGGTTGTACTCCTTCTTGAATCATTTCCAAATGAAGAGGATTTATTCTCTTCTAAAGAATTATTTTTAAAAATGACATCAGTTTCTTCATTATTAGAAGTATTTTCTGTACTTGTATCTTTAATTTGATCTTGGGTGGATGAATTATCTTGTTGCAAATATTGATTTTGGGTCTTATTGACTCTATTCCTGTTTTGTTCCTTTGCTCTGGAAGAAACATCTTTCAATAAACCCAATAATTGACCAATATCCTTCTTTTGATTCATAAATTGAGATGGTGAAGAGAGGGGATCAATTTTTTTATTTATTTTTGGATTAAATATTGAAAAAAAAAAAAGAGTTTGCATTCGATAAAATTGAAAAAAGAATTTGAAAAAGATTAAGATTGTTTTGAATATGATGATCATACAAATGAATTTTGAGAATATTTTTTTTTTTGAAAGAAATTCGATAAAAAAAATGGATCAATAAAGATTTAATTTGTTATCTTCTTTAACCTCTGACAGTAATAACATAATTAACGAAATCAATGAATTGATCTTCTGGGTTCTTCTCATGAGAATAGTATCTGTAAGAAGAAAAGAGACCAGAAGCGTTAGTATAAGCTCCGGTACCTCCGTTGATCTTTGCTTGTGCCAAGAAAGTGGAGGTTTGTTGAGAGCATGATGGTACACAGAATCCAGCTACCAAATCAAAAGTGATTGTGTGTTCATCATGGAGACCAAAAGATGCAGATCCATTTCCAAGATAGGTCTTATCATCTTTGAATGTAAGAGACAAATTAAGATATGAATGTGCTCCAAGGATTGGTTTAACGGTGGTCATTGCTCCTGCATTAGCCTATGTATATAAAGCAATAACAAAAATATATAACAGTATAAAAATTATAAATTAAATAATAATTTTGAAAAAACTCTTTTTTTTTTTACATCAATGTGGGTACTAATGTTTTGGGTTGATGCTTTGAATGTACACTACATATTTTTAATTATATGAGAAAAATAAATATTATATAAAAAATATAAAATTTAAATAGAAGCTTTAATGAAAAATAAATGCTTTTTTTTGTTATCTTTTTTTACAGTAGATGCGGTAGTGGAGGTGTTTGTGCATGTTCCAGTATATTGCAAAATAATTGGTACATTAACATCAATAGAGTAAGTCAAAAAGACAAATGCAAGGCAAATCAACAAGATTGCTAATTGATATTTTGTTAAATTTGAGTTTGTTAAAAGTAATTAGAAAAATGGGTACATTTCATTTTTTTTTGAAACAATTTTTTTTTATATTTTTTTATATTTTGGAAACAAACTTTTCTTATTGCTTTTCTAATTCCAATTTTAAAGTATAAAAATAGTTTTCGAGCTTTAAAGGTATGTAAGCCAATACCTTTATTATTAGTTTTGGTTTTGATATAAGATGAAAATTAAAAAAAAATTAATGTTTGTATTACTGAAAAGAGGTCAAAAGATGTGGTTCGCATTTAATCCTTCATTTCAGTATGGATTTAAGAGAAAAAAAAAATTTAAAAGTGCTAATATTGATTTCACCATTATAATTGGATGAAACAAATGTGAATTGATTAAAAAAAAAAAATGGATATAACTCTGCTAAAAGAAAAAAGTAACAATAAAAATAAACATTATTCAAAACTCATTTTTGATCAATAAAAAGGTAGAACATTCATATCTTCAGAGGATAGTTATTTCTATGAAGCAAGAAAATTGATAGAATCAATTATTAGAAACATAATGAATTCACCCAACGTATTAAAAAAATCCCATTAATATATTTCGATTGGATAAAGAAAATTAATTTGATTTGTTTTACAATAATTGATTTCATCTTAATAGGAAAAAAAATTTCGTAAATTGAACGAAAAATCAAATGGATATGCACCTATTCAACAATGTAAAGGAGCACAAGAATTTCTTTATTCAATAGGGTTCCAACAAACACCCCCAAGTCACATCGTCTTTGAAAACGAAAACTTGGAAGAAATAAAGACCCTCTACAAGTTTGTGAGCCAGGACATTAAAGATTTTAGAAACGAACAAAAGAAAATGAAGCTTGTTGAACAAAACAAGAAGATCAACTCTGAAAAAGAATCAAAAAATTTGCTTGAGGAACAATTCACCTGCCAAAGAAAAGAGATCGAATCTAAAAAATTGGGTCCCTCAAAGGATGTTTTAAAAGGTGGAAGTTCCAAGAAAGGAATCACGAGGTATGAGAACATTGGAATCGATTTGAACAAAGGTGGTGGGTGAAAATAAGCAGCCAGGTGTATTAACAAAATAATTACCGTCTTATTATTCTTATTAGAATTCAAAAATAAGACTGTATTTATTTTATATCTGGCTTTAACTCTTTTTTTTTGAAAGACAAAAAAAAATTTTTTGGAAGATCTTAGTTTATAGGAGGGAACAACTTTTGTTTCCTTTTCACTTTCTTCTTAATTCTCTATTTTTGCTTTCATCTCTTTCACTTTATTTTTTATTCTCATGAAAATCATTCATCAAATTTTTTAAAAAGAAAAAAAATGTTTGGTTTGACTTTAAATAAAAATTTTACTTTCAAAACTCTTTTCTATTTTGTTTCAATCTTTTTGTTTTTTTTTCGGATCTTATATATTTCCTTAATTTTATTTAATTTAAATTTGAAAAAAATACAAAAATAAAAAAAAATTGAATCTTTAATAAACAGCAATGATAGACGATAAGAAAAGGAAAAAACAAGACAAATCATTTCAACAAAAAAAAGAGAAAAACAAGTGGCGGGAGAATAATTTTTCAAAGATTAAAATAAATAAAGAAAATAATAAGAATTCTTCAGATTTGGAGAATGAGGAGCAAAGCAGCAAAGATATCAGCATGATGTTCTCACTATTGTATGGGATAGGAACCAAGGTGGATAGAATCAAAGCCAAAGAAATTTGTTTGAAATTATCATCCAAAGGAAATTTGATAGCAATGGGATTGATGTATTTTTGTGGATGGGCTAACAATGGAGGTAAACCAGATCCAATTAAAAGTTTCAGCTGTTTTTGGCAATATTATCAGCAAAATAGAAAGAATAAGTTCAAATATAGAACGGAAATGGGATATTGTCTTGATTTGATTGGGAGTTGTTATGAATATGGCCTTAGTGTTCCTCAGAATATCAAAAAGGCAAAAAGTTTTTATATGAAGGGAAGCAAATTGAAAAATTGCTTATCCATGTACAATCTTGCCTATTGTTATGAATTAAAGAAGGGATCCAACAATAAAAAGAATTTGGAGAGGGCATATAATTTATATGGTCTATCCGCTGAGAAATTATATTCTGAAGCAATTATGAAATATATCCTCATGTGCGAGAAAATAAAGGGTAAGGAAAATGAAAATACAAATCCCTTTAAATAATAAATTCTTTTTTAAAATTAAATTTGAATAATTAAATTCAAATTTAATTCTTCCAAAAAAATACTTGCAATATACTTTAAATAGTAAAAATAATTTCATTGTAAAAACAATTGATATTTAGATAGAATGTTGAATAGAAATTGGATTGGAAAAATAATTTTTTTTTTATCAATTTTATAGATACAGACTATGAAAAGATGGCATCCTATTTATTCAATTTGGTTCATCATTGTAAAATAGAAAAGAAAGAAAACCTCCAAAAACTTCAAGAGATAATCTCCAAAAGAAAAGTTCAATGGAAAGAATCTTATCATATGTACTGGGGTGCTTCCAAAGATTTGAACAACACCATTTTTTATATGCTCGCCATTTCAAAGTTTAGAAAAGAAACAAAGTTTGGGGATTCTTCTTTTCTTGTGAAAGGAATTGTTATTAAAATAATAAAGAATCTCTGTCATTTTTAATTCTTTCGTAAAAGATAGAATGAAACACTCTTTCATAAGAGATTATTTTTGAAAAAGAATTAATTTTAATTTCAATTTATTTTTATTTATTAAATTTATTATTTGATTTACAAAAACTTTTGTCTTCTTATTGTATACTTTAAACCTTTTTCCACAAAGACTATTGATTCCAAATTACCATAAAATCTTCTTTTTTTCTATCAGTGATTTTAATTTTAACAGAAATTTGAGAGAAAAAAAAATTAATATTTTTCAAACGAATTTTCTTTTTCAGAAAAATATAAAAAAAAAAGTTTGAAATCAACAAAATAAAGAAGAAATATAAAAAATGCAAAAAGATCCAAATTTACAAAGCGAAGAAGAAGGTGAGATTTTTAAATATTTGTTTAAAATGAAGAGGTTTGTTAAAATATTATTTTAAAGTGAAAAAAATGAGTGAAAGATTATTTTATTGAAAGCAAGAGAAATATAAGAATCCACCTCGAAATATCATCGATTATTACGCACAAGAATTGATAACAGAAGAGATGGATTTTCCCAGAGTTAGAAATGAAGTGTATTATCTCGTAAATCCCTCCATAAATGAACTATCAAAAAAAATTCAGTCCAAAAAAGAAAACAATGATACAACAGAAAGAATTAATAGCAATCCTGATCCCAATATTGTCAATAATGTCAATAATTTCAAAAATCTAAACGATAATAATGTAAATAAGAATAAAAGGGAAGAGATATCTATCGATTCATTCCATGTGATTGAAGATAATGGAAATCATCAACCATTATATAAGCCTATCGAATATAACAGTAACGATATACCTCATTATGATCCTCAGTACAACAATAATGGTAATAACAATCAATATCCAAGCTCTACTAACCCTCCACAATTCAATCCACAATGGAGAATAACCTTATCATAGATCCTTCAATCCTCATTATAATCAATTAAGGAACAAATATCGAATTGCCCATGATCACTAAGTAATGGGTGCCACTTTGTCAAGGAATTGGAACAAAATCATCCTTGTTTGGCCCAACAGAAGGTTTCTTTTTTGAGTTTTTGATGATAAAGAAGAGGGATGGAAAGTTTGTTGCATTTGGATAATTTTGTTTCTTTAATTAATTGAATTATTGTATAGTTGATCAAAGTTTTAATTTATCTCATTTCTTTAATGAATTCTAAAATTGAATTGATTGATGCTTTTAGAGAAGAAATAATTCTTTCTATTAGAATAATGGTCTATTGATTTTTTATTATAAAGCCAAAATAAAGATATTTGAGATTAAATATGGATATATTTAAAATATTTTTTCTCACCAGCTTTCTCAATATACTTTATGAACAAAATTTTGATTTTCTTCAATCTATAATTCTTCCAAATTATCAATCTTATTTTCCAATGATGTGATCTTCCTCACAAGATTCTTTTTTTGAAGAAGATAAAAGAACAATAATTTTTACTTTTATTTATTTTTTTATTTTTCATATTTACAAAAAAAAAGGTGATAAATGAAATCCAAGCGATCTTTCAATATCTTTGAAATGTTGAGGATTTCTATTCAAGGATCCAAGCATTCAAATTACTATCCATCTAGGTTTTATCATCAATTTAGATTTTGATTTTGTTTTTGTAAAGAGAAATTGCAAGATACTCAACAATCACAAACAAAATAGGTTTTGGAAAATAGACAAACATTTTCTTTTTCTGAATCAAAAAGAGATTCAAAATTGTTTTTTGGAAAGAAAGAGGAAACAATTTGTGTTTTTCTTTGTTCCATAAAATTCTTCTTTTCAAATCTTTCACCAATTTTCTTTCTTTTCCCAAATGCAAATTTGATTTTTCATCAAGAATTGCTCCATTCAACAAAAGAATGAAAAATAAATGAGTGTTTTTTTCGAAGATTGAACCAAGAAGACAAGTAAGATCTTTTCTCTTTTCATTTACATCCATTCCTTTCTCAATCATCAACTCTATCATCTCAATTGATGGATATCTTGTTGCTGAAAAATGAAGACAACTTTGTTCATCTGCTTTGGACTCCTTCCATTCCAATTCTTTTCGAGAAAGGAGATATTTGAAAATTTCAAAAAAGATAGGTGCTTTTTTATTGTAATCTTTATTGTAAGATAAGGATAGTTTTGAATGGATAGAAATGATCCAAAAAAGGAGAGGATATCTTTCACTATTGTATTCTATTTTCATTTTGAAATTCTTCAAATCTGTTTTCTCGAATTCAATCAGTTTCTTTATCATCTCTCCATCCAGATCTTGAGGATTTCTGTCACATAAGTGTTCAAGTGGAGAGAAATCTCCATTATTTTTGAGGTTGACATCGATTCCCTCTTTTGAAATTAAAATAGGAATAGATCTTTTATCTGCACCACAAGCAATATGAAGAGGAGTATTTCCCATTCTATTTTTTGCATTGATATTCGCACCAAGAGATAATAAATGATCAACTAAATTTGGTCTGAAATTATATGTTGCAAAATGAAGAGCTGTATCATTCATATCCCTTGATAAAGAATTGACATCCAGCTTTTCTGAAATTAAGAAATCGATGATTGAAGTATCCATTCTATTCCTACAAGCAAAATGAAGAGCATTCATATCAGATTTTGGAGAAAAATTGAGATCAGCTTTGAAAGAGATGAATAATGCAATTTGTTCTTTTGTTGGTTTTCTATACATCAAATACTGGAAATTGGTTCTATAACCAATAAAATAATTTGGATTGGCT
This sequence comes from Cochliopodium minus, assembly GCA_024220525.1. Lineage (NCBI taxonomy): Eukaryota > Discosea > Himatismenida > Cochliopodiidae > Cochliopodium > Cochliopodium minus. Next base: position 1,484 of record JAMYWO010000592.1, on the reverse strand, counting down.
TTTTTCTTCAAGAAAAATTCATATAAATTGCTTTTTTTCTTTATTTCTTCATTCAATAACACTGAATATTTTTTCTCGTTATCATCTTGATTGGTAATTTTCAAGCTCTCTATTTTAATTGGAGTGTATCCAGAAAATTGACAGTATTTTATTTCATTTTCAAAAAATGAGAAATTATGAATAGATTTATTTTGGAAGATTTGAGACATTATAAGAGTAAAGAAAAGATGAGTAATTTTTTTTTTTTTTATTCTTGATTATATTATTTATTTTTTAATACAAATCAATAATTTTTTTAGCCTTATATTTTATTATCAAAGAATCCTTTCATTTAATTATCCCTCAAACTGTTAATATTGACAATAAACAACAATCAGAGCCCATTATCTCTGATCCAAAATATATAATATCTCTTTAATTGAAAATATCATTAAAATAAAATTAATTTTCTCATGAAACGGAATAGGAACATACAATATGGAAGAAAAATGGATATGATAAACATTTTATTTCTCCATTCAAATAACTGAATAAAGACAAATAATCATTCTAGGTATTATATTTTCCCAATAACACAAATATTTCGTCAAAATTAATCTATTATTTTTCTCTCAAATTATTTCCATCGTATTTGAAAAGATTTTTTGTGAGATCAATCCACTCATCTATGATGATCTATTCCCGCGATAAGATTGGTGGAATTGTGATCAGCAAATTTTAACGAGAACTTTTGATTGGAAGAGATATCTCTCAATTTTTTTTCACCAATGCAACCATTGTTTCTGGCTATAAATGATACATTATCTTCATGTATTCTATTATTTATGCGATCGCATTCAATAAAAACTTAATAAAAAATAAAATTGATTTTTTTTTATATTGGATACAAAAAAAATTTCTTTGGAAATGCAGTAAATTCACAAGCATTAATGAATAGAGTGGGAAAGGATAGGAAGGGATACGATTGCAGAACAAAATTCAACAAATATGCATGGAGTTTGGACAAAAATAAATCAGAAGAATTTTTTTCAATATTTGATAAAGATATCATCCAACCAAAAGTGCAGAAAGTATGGGTCCATCAAAAAATGCAAAAGATGTTCATAGATGAAATAAACAATATATATCATACAAATGACGAAAAACTTTCGGAAAAAACATTCTTTGAAGTCGAAGATGGACTGCTGGGAGGATTGGGAGATATGGCAGTTTGTACTTGGAGAAGGAAAATAATTTACCTGATTTTCCTTATAACATTTCATACAAATTATTTCATTCATTCTATTCACATCTTTATTTTTTGTCAAATAATCGTGTGGAAAAAACTCAAATGATATTATAAATATTTATAAATCTTGTTTTTCAAATAATCAATTTATAATATCTGATATTGTGTTTGAATGAATGTATTCCCCATATAAATATGCGAGATATAGACAGTGTTTTAATTATCAGTTCAAAATTTAAATAAAAATTTGATTAAA
>JAMYWO010000588.1:0-15539 GCA_024220525.1 Cochliopodium minus | reverse complement strand
AATTTCTAATGCTAAACTTTCTTTCTTAGAAATGTTGTCTCAAAGTGATGAAAAATAAATTTTTTTTTTTCTTTTTATTTTATTTTTTAAATTTATTTTTTTATTTTTTTGTTAAATAAATTTTTTTTGAAAGTTATTTGAAAGACATAAGTTGTGAATTTGAATTCAAGAAAGATGGGAAAACTCTTTTCATCGCTCCTTCGTGGCCTGGCTATGTTGGGATCCTCACAGCCATGGTACAATCAATAAAAAAAATTTAAAAAAATAAATAAAAATAAATAAAAATTTAAAAAATAAATAAAAAATAAAAAATAAGAAATAAAAAATAAAAAATAAATAAAAATAAATAAAAATAAATAAAAATGAATAAAAATAAATAAAAAATAAAGAAAAATAGAAAAAAATTTATTACTTTTGAAATATTTTAAGGCTCCCAAAAAATATTCTGTGTCAATTAATTTCAGAAGGTTGGAAGGATCTCTGATGAAGAATTTTAAATATGGTAAAAAACAAAAACAAAAACAAATAAATTGAAATAAAAAATAAAATAAATTGAAATAAAAAACAAAATAAAAATAAAAAAATAAAAAAATAGATTAAAAAAAATAAAAAAAAATTGAAATAAAAAAATTGAAATAAAGAATAAAAATAAAAAATAAAATTTCAAAAATAAAAATAAAGAATAAAAATAAAAATAAAAATAAAATTTCAAAATAAAAATAAAATTTGAAATAAAAAATAAAAAACAAATAAATTGAAATAAAAAATAAAAATAAAAATAAAAATAAAAAAAATTTATTTTGAAGGATTAAAAAAGGGGATACCCATTGGTTTTTTGGTTAGAGCGAATTTGACAAGGGATGGGAATTTTGATTCATTCGTCCGATTTTTTACTGATGCAAAGTTGATAGCTCCTACTTATATCCTCGTTTGTGGGGTTAATAATAATCAAGGTGTTTTAATAACAAGAAATAGGTTAAAAATAAAAAATAAAATAAAAAATAATATAAAAAATATAAAATAAAAATAAAAATATAAAATAAAAATAAAAATAAAATAATAAAAAAAATATAAAAAAATATAAAAAAATAAAAAAATAATTTAAAACTTTTTATAAAAAAAAATACTAAAAAAAAATTATTTCAAAAGAGAAAATGACGAAAATCGGAAAACATTTGTGGATGAAAACAAACCTAATTACATTTTGCAGACCAATCATGATTGGTGGATTCAGTCTCCCTTGGTCAATCTCATGTACTCCACTTTCAGAAAGCATGTTGTTTCCCATGAAATGAAGCAACATTTCGAAAACAATAAAAACAATTTTCAATTAAATGGTGAAAAAAAAATTTAAAAAAAAAATTTAATATATTTTATTATTTTAATAATTTTATTTAAATATTCTAAAAAAAATTTTTAATATTTTTTTTTTAAAAAAAAAAAGACATGTGGGGTTTGATGAAAACACATCCTGTTTGGAACAATGAGACTATCTACGCATCAATCATGATCCCCCATCTTTCTTTTTGTAAGACGATCATAACTTACAAAGACAAAGAAGAACTGGAGAAGTGTAAAAAGAATCTCATCGAAGATGTAGAAAAGTATGAAAAGATCGTGGAGAAAGAGAAAGAAAAATCAAAAAAAAAAAAAAATCAAAAAATAAAATAAATAATTAAATTTTAATTTAATTTTAAAAAAAAAAAAAATTTTTTTTGATAATTTATTTCAACTTTGATTCGATATCTTTCAACTTTCTTTGTAAGATATCCAAAGCCTGAGAAATAATGTCCTCAGGAGGCAAAGCGCCAGTAGCCTCCACAGTAAAATAAAAACGCTCGGGCTTGGAGGTAATTTTAATCAGATCCGCTTTGTCCAATTTTTTGGCTGAGAAAAAAAAATAAAAAAAAAAATGTTCAAAAAAAATATTTAAAAAAAAATATTTAAAAAAAATATTTAAAAAAAAATATTTAAAAAAAATATTTAAAAAAAAATGTTTGAAAAAAAAATTCAAAATAATTTTTTTTTCCCTACCTAATTTAGTACATTCTTGACAAAAGATACAGAGTTTTGGATCTTCTATGTCGATTTTCTCTTGGTCCTCGTCGAAGCTGTAGACCTTGGTAGGGCAGCTGGCGACGATGTCTTCTTTGTCCTTTCTCTTCATTTCCTCCATTTCTTCCAATCAAAAATAAAAAATAAATTTACAAAAATAAAAAATAAAAAATATAAAAAAAAAAATATAAAAAAAAAATTAAAAAGATAAAAAATAAAAAATAAAACAATAAATAAATTACCATATGGATTAATTTCGATTTCAGGATCAAAGTTATAGACAGCAGCACAGGTGGATTGCCATTTAGCATGTTCTTTACCTGTTCCCTTTCTGGCGGTGGCCTTTAAATTTATTCTTTGCCCGTATCCCAATTTGCAGATCATGATTTCTTCTCCATTGTTGAAACTTTGTTAAAATAAAAAATTATTTAATAAAAATAAAAAATAAAATAATATAAAAAATAAAATAATTCAAATAAAAAATAAAAATAAAAATAAAAGAACAGAAAAATAAAAATAAAAAAATAAAAATAAAATAAAAATAAAAAAATAAATAAAATATGAATATAAAAAATAAAAATAAAATAAAAGAACAGAAAAATAAAAAAATAAAAAATAAAAAAATAAAAATAAAAAAATAAAAATAAAAGAACAGAAAAATAAAAAAATAAAAATAAAAAATAAAAATAAAAAAATAAAAAATTAAAAAATGAAAAAAGAAAATAAAAAATAAATAAAATATTAATATAAAAATAAAAATAAAAATTATAAAATATCATGACATTATTTTAAATTTTTTTATTACCCGTGAAAAGGATAGACAGAGGGATTTTTGGAGATGAGATGTTTGGAGGTTACATTCATTTGCTTTTCTTCGCAGGTGACGTCCAAATCAAAAGATATCATACACTTATCACACTCCACGCCATCACATTCACATTCCTTTCATCAAAAATACAAAAATAAAAAAAAATAAAAAATAAATCAAAAATAAAAATAAAAAATAATGAACTAAAATTCATCAAACTTAAAAATATTGACAAAAAATAAGTTTATATGAATGAAATGGTTTGCATGAAAGATAATTAAATTTGCAATCATGTATCATCAAGATTTTGGATTGATAATTTCTTAAAATTCTTTTCATTTGTGAGTTCATTAATTAATTCTATTATATATTTAAAATCTTGTTAATATAATTTTGATCAATTTTTATTTCTTAACATAAGATACTATATAATTGATCAATGAGATCCAAATTATCATATTATCATTTGTATATGTTGATGAATATTGATCCAAATAGATCATTTTTAACTCAACAAATTTTCCTTTCATAATAAATATTTTGCCAAAAAAATTATTTTGTTCTATTCTATTGTATGATGAAAAAATATCATATTTTTAATATATACAACAATGATTTTTAATATATACAATGATTTTTTAGAAATAAGATCAAATTTTATAACGGCATATATTTATTTTGGAAAAAAAATTTTTTTTTTAATCTATCGTTTTACCCAATGGTATTTAAAATCATCAACATTATAACATTTCAATGGGATCAATCCTAATCTATGAGCTATGAATTCATCGTTCAATACAGAAGTGTTATCGTAGAAAGTGACCAATTCTATCGCCAAGACTGGTATCTCTGCTATGATAACTCTTCTGAGAGAATTAGCGAAACTGACATCCACATTTGACAAAGTGAATTGGATCATATCTTCCTTCAAATCAGTAATTTCTATTTTGGGAGATCTATTCATCTTTTAATATTATTATTCGAAGTATAGATGGGAGATTTTAAGAAGAATGTTAAAATATTAAATAATTGTTATACAAGGAAAGAATAACAATTTTTTTTTATTTTTTTTTTATCACTTCATCAAATATTTTTATTTTTTTAGATAGAAAATTCAAATGTTCAAATATTTCCTAATTAACCCATTTGAAAAACAAACGATGGATGAAATGTATGGATTTAAATTTTTTTTTTTTTAATAAAATAAAATAAATATAAATATATATTAAAGATTCTCTACAAAGAAAAAGAAGCTTCTCCTATTCAAATCAATTTTGCACTCTCGGCAGATCACTTTTGCTTTCTCTTCTTATTTTTGTTGAGTAAGTTCCTCAATGAAGAAGAAGGAGTGGAAGAAACGTTCTTGGAAGGGGTCTTCTTGGAAGGAGTTTTCTTAGAATTCTTAAAAGAAGGAGTGGAAGAAGAATTTTTAGAAGGAGTAGGAGAAGAAGAAGAAATCTTTCTCTTCTTGCTAGAACTAGAATCAAAAGAAGTAGAAGAAAGTTTAGTCTTAACATCCCCTTCATCTTGTTCTTCATCAATCTGTTCTTCATCAACTTGTACTTCATCTTGTTTATCATCCTGTTCTTCATCAACGTCATCTTTACTGCTACTATCATCTTCGTTAGTTTGTTTAACATTTTCTTCCTCTTCTTCACTCTCCGTTACGACAATCATGTTCTTGAAAATGTTGGCTTTGAGCTCCTCATCGACCTCGCTGCTCTCGCTTTCTGATTCTTTGATTGTTTCTACGACTTTGCTTTTGTTGGTTTGAGGGGTTTTTCTTTGTTGAGGAACCAAGATGTCCATGGAACGAAGTGCATAGTCCAAAATGTAGGATTCTTGCAAAAGTTTCTCGACTCTGTTGAAATGTCTTTCGGAATAAAGAATGATAGGCTCCAAAAACTAAGGAAAAAAAAAAAATTTTAAAAATAATTTAATTAATTTATTTTAAAAAAATAATTAAAAAAAAAAAAGATTTACATTTTTGGAATCTTTTAGACCAATTATTGTTTGAGGATGGTGAATTCTGACGATGGAATTCAACAATACTTGGGAAATGTAAGAGTTTCTATTGTTGGTGTTCCAAACCTTCAAGTACTCAAAAACCTTTGAGATGTTCTCCAAAGTAAGCCTGGAAACTACATCATCAATTTCTTTTTGAGGGTCCTCACTCTCGCTCTGAAGAGATTTCAAAATGTTCAAAAGTTGAAAAGATTTTTCCAACTTCAAAGCAAGAAAAAAAGCAGCTTTAAAGTCTTTCTTTCTCAACTTGTTGGACAAATCTTGTTCTTGTAAAATGTTCTCCTCTTTTAATTGGATGTCTTCTTCTTCCTTTATCTTGGTGACATCATCCCAGGTGTAAACTCCATCGACGGATGCGGTGAAAAGTTTGAAAGGTTCGATGGATGGAGGAGTGATGGCCATACCCCAGATCTCACTCTTGTGAGCCTCGATGGTATTCAAACACTCGGAGTTACGGATGTTCCACACCTTGATAACTCCGCTGGTGTCACTACTTATCAACTGGAGACCCACAGTAACATATTGAATCCTAAGAACAGAGTTTTGATGGCCCTCTAATGTTCTCAAGCAGGTGTAATCAGTCAAAGACCACACTTTGATGGTTTTGTCACCACTGCACGAAGCAACACACTTTTCAGTAGGTGAAAACTTGACATCCCACACTCCCTTTGTGTGTCCGCTCAAAGTGGCCAAAGACTTTCCATCAGCAATCGACCATACTTTCACTGTTTTGTCCGCAGACCCCGTCGCAAAGATCTTGGCGTTGGGAGAAATGTCTATGGAGTTGACATCTTTGTTATGTCCAACAACAGTCCATTTGGCAACACCTGGTGTGATGCTTTCAACAACGTTCTTCTTGGTTCCGTTCTCCTTCACTTTCTTTTTGGTCTTTTGAGACAAGTCCCAGTACTTAATCGTTTTATCTTCACTTCCACTTATCGCAAAATCTCCTTTCTTAGAGATGCAGACAGCACTCACTGAGGATAGATGTCCATCGAACACTGCTAAGCAATTCCCCGATGATGTATCCCATATTCTGATGGTATGATCCTTGGATGAACTGGCGAGCAACGATCCATCTTTGGTTGAGGAGATCGATAACACCATGTTGGTATGTCCCGATAAAAATTTCCAACTATTTATTCCCCTCTCTAATATTCTTATATGATCAGAGTTGGTGGAGATGGCCAATCTCTTCTCGTCTAAATATCTGAGATCCAATATCTCGTCGTTATTTCCTATCAACAATTTCTTCAAGTGAAAATCGAGATCCAGAAACAAGATGTTGAGTTCAGAGAAGATCAAGATGGTGGAATCTGATTCCAAGAAGATTATCTTTGAGATTGTATATTTGATCATTTGTGAATAAACCTCCTTTTTGGTTGTATAATCATACACTGCCAACTTTCCATTTTGCAAACCTATCAATATCATTGTCTTGGAGGGATATTTATCGGTTGGGGGGAAATATGAGAGGAAAATTATTTCTTCGTAGATCAATATGGTGGATGGTTTGCTGTTATCCTGATCGATATTCCATATTGATATTACTTTATCTTTACTACCACTTATAAGCACATTATTATTATTATTTTCCTTATCATTTCTCAGGATGAAATCAGTCACTATTTCAAAGTGATTCTTCAATGTTCTTATTGGTGCGCTTTTATGCAGATCCCATATGATGACTGATCCATCTTGTGAGGAGGAATAGAGGTTTACATTCAACATTCCCTTCTCTTTCTTTGATGTGAAGATCAATTTGGTGATATTGGAGGTATGTCCATCCAATGAATGGGTGGTATATCCTTTATTTACATCATATATCGTTATTTTTCCATTAGATGACCCCGCAGCCAATAATGTACCTGATTTATCGAATTTCACACACATCACAGGCATTTTATAACTTTTCCATGATGCTATCTTTTCAATCGAAGGATTTAATTGATATATTTGGAGCATCTGCAAAGAAATTAAAGAAATTGCAATTTTGCTTCCATCTTCATTCAAACAAAAAGCTGCAATTTCTCCGCTTGCAGGAGATATTGTATCTTTTATCAAACAAGTTTCCATATCAACGATATTAATTTCATTATTATACAAACAATAAAGTGTTTTGTTATCAATCGAAATATTTGCCAATCCACCTGTATAAAAAGGAATGATCTTTTCCTCAACCTCAAAAACCTTTTTTAGTTGTGCTTTATTATTCTCACTCATTTTTTTTCTTTTATTTTCTTTAATTATTATCAAAAAATCAACATTTTGATTGAGATATATCCATCAAACATTAAACAAAAAGAATAGAAAGAGGAGAAAGAATATTGAAAGCAAATATCTAATATATTCACAAAATTTATTCATAACCTTCAATAAAAAAATTTGAGAAAAATATCCAAACAAAAAGGGGAAATAAAATTTTCCAAATTTTTTTTTTTAAAGAACAGAACAACCACCCTTCTTTCCCTTTTGATATTCTACAGGAGTATTGTTTTGGGTAACATTGGTGACAATGACAGCTCTGATGGATTCTTCAAAGACCCTTTTGAGACCATCTTGGGTTAAAGCAGAACATTCGAGATACATTTTTGCATTGATAGAGGATGCAAGTTTTTCTCCATCTTCTTTGGATGGCAATTTCTCTTTCTTATTGTGTTTTTGAAGTGTCTCTGGATCATCACGAAGATCGGTCTTAGTTCCTACAAGAATCAATTTTGCTTCAGGGCAATGATGTGATACTTCAGGGTACCATTTGCTTCTGATATTTTCAAAACTAGTTGCTGATACTACACAGAAACATAATAGAAATACATCAGTTTCTGGATAGCTCAATGCTCTTAATCTGGAATATTCTTCTTGACCAGCTATTTCATAAAAGGAAGAAAATATTAATATATAATTTTTGAAGAAGGATCGAAAAAAAAAAATTTATATCAAAGTATGAAAGAGTATATTTCTTAAATGTACAAAGACTATTTATGGAATTTAACTAAAATTTTATATTATTATTTTTTTATTCGTATGAATTTATTTTTTTACCTGTATCCCAAAGTGCAAAATTGATGAGTTGTCCATCAACTTCAACACCAGTTGTAAAATTATCAAAAACGGTTGGTACGTATTCTACTGGAAATCTATTTTCGGTATATGAAATGAGCAGAGATGTTTTCCCAACTTTTTATGAATAAATTTTGAATGATGAGTGTATATTATTTTTTATTTGGCTATTTAATTGAGATAAAAATATATAAAATATATATTTTTATAAAGTGATTATAATGAGTATATTGTTTTATATTATTGATTTTTCATGGAAAATTACCTGCACCATCACCTACAACTACACATTTTACGTTTTGCATAACTCAAATTTTTTTTTTTTAATTTTTTTATTATTTTTGAAAGAGGGAAATTTTTTTATTTTTTTATAATTTCTTTTCAAAAATAGAAATAAAAATTACATGAACCGAAAAGAAAAGATTATGAAAGATATGAAAGTCAGAATAAAGCAAAATGTTTTTCTTGATGAAAGATAATCTGAGATTAAAAAAAAATTTAAAAGAAATTACATGGAAAACATTTATGTTCTCTTCAGAATTAACATTTAATAAATAAGAATTGATTAATGAGAATCGCTAATAAAGTGATTGCAATAAGATAGTAAGAAAAGATATTTTGCCGAAACGATTTAATGTTTCAATGAGTTTTGGAAAGGGAATTTCAGAAATTTCATTGTAAAATTGAAAATAAAATTTATAAACTGAACAATAAATCTTTATCTAGAAATTAGAAAAATAACTCTTATAATTTTGCCAATCAAAAAAAAAAGAAAGATAATTTAAAAAAATATTCAAATGAAAAAGTTTTTATAGAGTTTGAATTCAAGGAAAATGTCTAATAATCATCATACTCATAGTTGACAGTTCCTTTGTGAAAGTTCTGACCTTCAGTAGTGTGATAATCTAAAATAAATAATAAATTTGAAACAAAAAAATAAAAAGAACAAAAAATAAAAATATCCGAACCAGTAACACAACCTTTAGCATCTTCGTCATAATCTTTTTAAAAAAATTTAAAAGATAAAAATAAAATTGAAATTTATTTAAAAAAAAAAAAATTACCATCGCAACAAAGCCATTTCATCTCCTCTTGCCATCTGTTTACCATGACAAAGTCATCACGGTGATACTTGCAAGAAGTCTTGGTGTTTTCCATAAGGACGTAGTTTCTCTCGCATCTGGGACAATATTTGGAGTTCTTCTCTCTCATATAGCTGATCTTCTGCTCACAAACAAGGGGTAAGGACCCTCTCTTGACAAAGAGATCTTTGTAGAATGATTTGTTCTTTCTCGTAACCTCTTCCGCTTCGGGAAAAGTTTTTTCGACAAATTTACTCCAAATGGAGTTAATGTTGGTCATTCTATAAATAATTTTTTTAAATTTTTTTTTTAAATATTTATAAAAATTATGTTCAAAAATTCAAAATTTTTTTTTTTCAATTAAATTTTCAAAATATTTTTTTTTCCATACCTATAAAAAGGTCTGCAAGTCAACGAAAGGTTAAGGATTGAATTCTTTACGAAATTAGTTTTAAATTAATTTTTAAGAAGCTTGTTTAGGTATGAGGAGATTTTACCAAATCACAATTAACCAATATAAAGTTTTTGAAAATTACTTCTGGCTGTAAAAAATAAGGATAATAAGACAACAATTTTTTTATTTTTTATTTTTTTTTACAATTTTGGCGATCAAATCGTTTGAGACATCTTTTAATCTTTTTTTTTTTTAAAAAAAATTAAATAAAATAATAAAGAATTATTTTTGTTTTAATTGTTTGTTGTTTTTAATAAATAAAATAAATAGAAGCGAGTTGATTAGAAAAAAATATTTTGAAAATTTCTAATAAAACCTAAGTTTCAACATCTCTTCTTTTTCATCGTCATGTTTTACGATCAAATCAATAATCTCCTCTTTCTTTCTTCCTGATGTAATTCCTATAAAAAGATATTAAGATAAAAAATGAACATAAAAGTTTAAAAAATAAATTATTTAAACCTTTTTTTTTTGCTAAGTCTTTTAATTCTGTGAAAGAAAGTTTTTTTAGTTTTTCTGGATCTATTCTTTCGAGTTCATCTAACTCTTCACTGAAATTGTCTTCTAGTAAACTGTCACTGTAGTCATCTTTCTCAAAGTTTTTTTTCTCATTGAAGTCTTCGGAGTACTCGCTTGCACTTTCGCTATCTGCATCATCTTCTAAGACTTCTTCCACCAAATCTTCTATTTCGTTTACTGATATGCTTGCTTTGATTCTTTTTTTTTTTTTTTTGATTATAATGAGTATTTATAAATAATATTCAAAAATATTTTTAATTTGAAATTGTATAATATCATTATTTGATCATTGTTAATTGAATATTTAATTTACAAATCTGTATTTTATTATCCTAAATTTATATTTTATTATAGAACAGAAATAATCGAATATAAATTGGATTATTGATTATATTTACCTTTCAATTAATTCACTCTTTTTTCCATTTACTTTCAATGATTTCTTTTTCAAAATATCTTTCAATAAATTGACTGTCAATTTATTCAAATCAACTTCTTCTCTTTTTCTTTTGTTTTTATTTGATTCATCATCTTCCATTTTTTTTTTTCTTAATTAAAAGTTAAACAGAACTCAAAACACGATTTTTTTTTATATTTAATCTTTTTTTGTTTTGATCAAACAAACTGATAAGAGTAAAAAAATGGAAATTATATTCTCAGAAGAATTAAAAAAAAACAACTTTTGATTTAAATTTCGGATTTGATTTAATTTTCTACTATAAAGAGTTACACTGTTGATTAATTGAATTCTTTCTTATAATCATTTGGGATTCAAATTTCTTTTCTTTCTCTTTATTATTTAAATTAAAATTTATAAAGAGGGGATATTTTTATTGTGGATAATTTTTTTATCTAAGAAATTTGGTTGTTTACAGATTTCATAAGACATTCTCGGATAGAGTTGATGTTGATGAATTTTAACATTATGATTTCAATTAATAAAAAAAAAATTTGGATTTTTAAGTTCCTCCTTTCAAATATATAAAAGATAAAATATTAGAAAGAGATCATAGGATGGAGAATAAAAAATTCATTTCTTATGAAGCATTGGCCATCTTCGATTATACACCCACAGATGAAAATCATCTGGAATTGAAGAAGGGGGATAAATTGATAGTGATAGGAAATGAAATTAATACAGGAGATGGATTGATAAAGGCAAGGAAGGAGAATGATAAAGAAGGATATGTATCAATACATTATATTAAAAAGATAACGGATAAAAATAAACTAATACCAAAATTGAAGCGTAGAAAGACAAAGAAATTTGAAAGGAAGAAAAGGGCGATAGCATTGTTTGATTTCATTCCTCCCAACGATAGATTGGATATATTGGCGATAAATAAAGACGATATCATCGAGATAAAGAACAAAAAGTTAGAGGGATGGTGGAATGGAGTTCTCAATGGCAAAAAAGGTCTTGTTTCGGAGAAATATATCAAGTTTATAGGTATTATTTAATTAATATAGCTTGAGGGATAAATTTAAGAAAATAGTATTCAAAATATCAAACTGTACAATATCTTTAAAATCATTTTTATATCTCTGTTTGGGAATTGATATAATCATTTCCTTCATATAAAATTTTTAAATAATCGATCATAAGAATCTCAAAAGTGAATATTCTTTTAATATCTTCAATTTATTTAATATCAAGTCAATAGACTGCATAATCCTTTAAAAAATTTAACACATAATTAATTATTTTTCGATTCTCAAAAAGAGGATATCACAGAAGAGATGAATACATCATCTTCTGATCTGAATACATCATATGATAATACTTCATCCCCCCATGATCTCCCCACATTGCAAGAGAAAGACAATGAAGACGAAGATGATAAAGATGATAAGGAGGATAACGATGATAATGATGAGAAAGATAAAAAAAATGAGAGATCCTTTCTAAATGTATCAACTACGATTGATAATCTTGAAAATGATGACGAAGACTTTAAATTTTTCAACGAGCAAGATACATATAATTCTTCTGTAACACTAATGGAGGTGGAGAAAATGTTAGAGAGTCATTCTTCTTCTAGTGAGTCAGAAGAGGATGATAAGCTATATCTAGATAGGAACAGTGATGTCAATGATACTGGAGAGAATTCGAACAAAGAAAATGGCAGTGTTGTAGAAAATCCGAAAGTTGTAGATAAATCAGAAAAAAAAACAGAAATAGGTAACTTTTTTTACTTTCAAAAAGATATCTTAGTTTTACTTTTTTTTTTCATTAATTATTCCTAACAATTTTTATTTTTTTCAAAGAAAATTCAAAAGTTTTATAAAATTAAAATAATCTTTTAAAAATCAACTTTGATTATTTTTAGAAAATCTCGAATTTTTTTTGTTCAAAAAAAAGATCATATTTATTATTTTCAAAAAAAGAATAAATTTCTTAAATTATGTTTGTTATTTTTTTGTTTTTTGATTTATCCAATCTTTTTTTGTATTGTTTAGAAATACCAACGATGCAATCCAACAGACATTTAAGGGATACCATCCTGATAGAAAACAAAAACCATATCATCAGTCCCTCCACAATACAGAAAAACCCGAGCGAAGTGTTCATGAAGAAAGGAGCTCTTCCCTTCCTCAAACAGATCCAAAAAGGAGAATCTGCTTTGTTCATCTCTTCTCAAGATATGTCTTCAGGAATATGGGGCGACATCCCCAACAAAGTAGAGCTCAAGCAGTTTTATTTCGACCTCATCTCTTTGGCTTTGAAGGGCGCTGGGTATCAAAATGATGAGCATGACAACTTTATGAATCTTGTAAAGTCTAAAGCTAACCAACAAGTTTTGGTTTCAAAAGCAACAAGAGATATTGTAAATATTTTTAATTTATTACTTATTTTTTATTTATATTTCATATTTTTTTTTTTTTATTTATTTATATTTTTATTTATATTTTTATTTTTATTTTTATTTTTATTTTTATTTTTATTTTTATTTTTATTTATTTTATTCTAAACCCCTTTTTCGATAGTCTTTGATCAAAAAACATGTGGACAAAGTTAACACTAGGCTAAGACCAGTCGAAGCTGCAATCAAAATACAAGCCTACATAAGAGCTTTTCTAATCCAAAAGAAAGTCAAAATATTATGTAAGCTATTTCATTTTTTTATTTTAAATTAATTATTTTAATTTCATTCATTTAAAATATTTTTGTTTAATTTTCATTTTTGTTTTATTTTCATTTATTTCCATTTTATTTTATCGAAAATTTGTTAAATTTTATTTTTAATTTTTATCTTTTTTCTTTTTTTTTTTAATTCATTTTTTATTTTTTATTTTAGATTCTAAAGGAGTAGAAGGAGAACAAGAAAGAGCATTCACAAGATTAAAACTCGAATTTTTCAAATCTTTGGTCGTCTCGGAAAGAAGTTACCTCCAAAGCATCGTTCCCATCTTGGGATTCTATCTCCAGCCGCTAAAGCACGAGCTCTTGAAAGACCACAAGAAGCTGAAGATAGGGAGCAAAGACGTTAGCACCATTTTCAACAACATCGAACAGATCGTCACTTTACACACTCAACTTTTGAACCGTTTGAGTGAGCTAGACAAAGATTGGCCATTTTTGACTGATTTAGTATATTTTTTTTATTTTTTATTTTTTTTTTTTTAATTTTTGTTATCATTTTTTGTTAATATTTTGTTTCTTACTAATTTTTTATTTTTTTTTTTGTATTAATTTTTTGAATGATTTATTTTCCTTCATTGAAAATTATTTTTGATTTTAAATCATGATTTTTAAAAATTGTTTTAATATTACAATTTTTTTCATTTTTTTTATTTATAACTTTTTCATTGTTTTTGGTTTTTGTTGTTCATTGACATTTATTTTTTGTTTTTTTTTTGAACATGAATTTTTATAAAACTGTTTGTTATTATATTTTATTATTTCATTAATTTTTTGTTTATTGTGATCATCAACTTTTTTAAATTTCTCGTTTTCAAAATTTTGTTTTTTTGTTTTTTGTTTTTTTATATTTTAACCTATCTATTTGTTAATAGGGAAAAGTGTTTGTAGATATAGCTCCATCTTTCAAAGATTACTCATATTACGTAGAAAACTGCACCAACGCAAAATTTTTCCTCACCATGCTTCTCCAAAGCAACCCCAAGTTTGCTAGATGGTTGGTCGACACCGAAAGGCATGTCGGACTAACAACAGAAGGAGGTTTGAATTTTAATATTTAAAAATTTAGTTGAAATAATAAAAAATATTGAAATTAAATTTAAAATATAAAACTAAAAATAAAATTTATTAAACTAAAAATAAAATAAAAAATTAAAATAAAATAAATAATTTAAATTAAAATAAAATTTAAATTTGAAAAAATAAAATATTATAAAAAATTAAAAATTAAAAAATAATAAAGTGAATTTTAAAATTTAAAATTTAAATTTCAAGAAAAATAAAATTGAATGAAATAAATAAAAAATTTCTTGTTTTTAGGTGATGTTGGAGCCGTTACATCAAGGTTAAGAAGAAGTTCTGTTTCGATAAATTCTTCGAGAAAGTCCAACGAAATTCCTGTCGACAATGAAGGAAACATCATTTGCAGGTTGAAAACCCTGCTAGACATTCCAATAAGCAGACTAAGCTTCTATGAATCCGCATGGAAAGGCATTTAAAATTTTTTAAATTTAAAATTTTTAATGTTAATATATTTTTTTTTAAATTTTATTTTTTTTAGTTTTTTTTTTTTGTTTTATTTTATTTTATTTTATTTTATTTTATTTTATTTTTATTTTATTTTATTTTATTTTTTATTTTATTTTATTTTGAATTCATTTTAGTTTTTTTTTTTATTTTTATTTTATTTTATTTTATTTTTTTTGTTCTATTTTTTATTTTCAGGTTTTTTTTATTTTCATTTATTTTTATTTGTTTGAAATAGTGTTTTGATTAATTTTGTTTTGTTTTGTTTTTTTATTTTATTTTATTTTATTTTTATTTTTATTTTTTTAATTAGGTTTGGTTGACAAAACACCTTCGGACCATCCACAACAAAGAAGTATCTCCGATTCTTACTCCATCTTGCAACAGACCGCCTCAATTCTCTCCAAAAAGTCTTTGGAGTCCACAATACGCGCCAAAATATTGGATGTCGAACGTAAATTGGTTTCTAGCACCAAATTAGAATTAATTACACAAGGTCTATCTTTTGAAATTTTTATATTTTTGTTATCATTATTTATTTTATTTTTATTAGTTATTGTATTTCTTGTTTTGTTATTTTTATTCTTTTTTTATTGTTATGGATATTTCTTTTTCATTTTTATTTTTATTTTTATTTTTATTTATTTTTTATTTTTATTTTAATCATTATTTTTATTTTTATTATTTTATTTTTATTTTTATTATTATTTTTATTTTTATTTTTATTTTTATTTTTATTTTTATTTTTATTATTTTTATCATTATTTTTATTTTATTATTTATTATTGAAAGTTTTATTTTTATTTTTATTTTTATTTTTATTTTTATTTTTATTTTTATTTTTATTTTTATTTTTATTTTTATTTT
>JAMYWO010000587.1:0-15729 GCA_024220525.1 Cochliopodium minus | reverse complement strand
GTGCAAATGATATTGATGTCGAAGAATTTAATTTTGAGTTTGAGAAACAAATAAATGAGGAAAAAGAAAAAAATCAATAAAAATAAAATAAAAATAAATAACAATAAAAATAAAAATAACAATAAAATTTTGGAAAAATAGGATTTATTGACTTTTTGCCAAGACAAAAAAGCTATGCAAATCAAAATGCATCATTGGTCACTTATTCATTTAAACAGGGAGACCGTTTTAAAGTTTCCAGCATTCAAATCGACTCGGGGAAAACTTCTCCTCCAGGTTACCTCACTGAGTCTGATTTAATCGATAAAATGGAGAAAAATGGTATTGGGACTGATGTAAAATAAAAAAAAAATTTTAATTTAAATTTTTTTTAAATTTTTTTTAATTTTTATTTTTAATTTTTAATTTTTTTTAAATTTTTTTTTAATTTTTTATTTTTTTTTCAAAATTTTTTTAGGCTTCAATTTCCCAACACATTAACACCATTTGTGAAAGAAATTATGTCCATGTCGAGCAAAAATCAAGAAAGCTGATCCCCTCCAAATTGGGTATAGCTTTGGTAAAGAGAATCTTTTTTAAATTTGTTTTATATGAAGATTTTTTAAATCATCTTTCAATTTTATAGAAATTTTTTATTTTTAATTTTTTTTTTTGAAATTTTTTTTCATTTTTTCGTAGATTAAATTTTTTTTTAAAAAAAAATTATTTTTCTAATTTTTTTGAGATTTTTTAAAAATAAATTATTTTTTAAAATTAAATTTTTTTTAATATTTCTAATTTTTTTTTTTTTGTAGGTACACGGTTATGAAAAGATAGATGCAGATTTGGTCCTTCCTAACGTGAGAAAACAAATAGAGATGTACATCAATCAAATCGCAACTGGAAAGGCGGCATTCGATCAAGTCATTTACCATTCTTTGCAAATTTTCAAACACAAGTTTCTTTTTTTCACTGAAAACATCAACGAAATGGTAAAAAAAAAATAAAATAAAAAAATATTCAAAAATAAATTTAATTAAATTTAAAAATTTTAAACATTTTTTTTTATTTATTTCTAATTTTTTCTACAGGACAGCTTATTTGGTAAACATTTTATTTTTAAATATTTTTGCACATCACCTTTTTGATTTTTTTTTTTATTTTTTTTTTATTTTTTTTTAGAACTCTCTTTTTCACCCATCACAAAAATGAATGGAAAGATTTTTTCGAAATGTGGAAAGTATTTATTTTTATTTAATATATTTTATTTATTTTATTTTTAATTTGATTTATTTTTTAATTTTCTTGTTAGTATTTATTTTTATTTATTTTTTTTATTTATATTTTTCTTTTTTATATCATCTTTCTTCTTTTTTTAGGTGTTATCACTACATGAAATTCTTCAAAATTGCTCCTCAACGTTTATTTTGTAACAAATGTGAAGAAGTGGTATGTTTCTTTCAAATTCAAATAAAATTTAATCATTTTAAATCTATTTTTAAATTTTATTTTTTTTTTAATTTTTTTAAAAATTTATTATTAATAATTTATATTTTATTTTTTACATTTTATTTTATTATTTCAATCCTCTAAATTTAATTTCATTTTATTTTTTTTTAAATTTTTAATTCTTATTTCTTATTTCATATTTCTTAATTTTTTTTCCTACATTTTTTTTTTAATTTTAATTTAAATTTTTTTAATTATTCCTTTTTCATTATATTACTTTTTTTTTTTTTGTTAAATTTTATTTTTTATATTTTTAGTACAAACTTCCTCAAAGAGCGACAATAAAACAATGTGACAAAACTTGCCCTTTGGACAACTTTGAGTTAGTAGTTTGCACCAACCCCAGGAGTGGAAAAACATTTCAAATTTGCCCCTGTTGCTACTCCAACCCTCCCAACACCAAAGATGGTAAAAAAAATAAAAAATAAAAAATAAAAAATAAAAAAATAAAAATAAAAAAAATAAATGAAATTCTTTTCAATTATTTTAGGAGAACAAATAGAACAAGAAGAACCAGAAGAAGAAGATATGGAGGACATGGCAACAAACAAGGAGAAGTCACAAAACATCATCAACAAAAGCAAAAATTTGAGACAGGGTGTGGGCTTCTCTTGTTCTCAATGCCAAATTGCTCATTGCAAAAACTCTTCCCTCAACAATTCCTTGGAGAACTGTCCCAAAGAAGGCAAATTTTATTTTTTCAAAACAATTTTTTAATTTATTTTTAAATTAATTTTTAAATTAATTTTATTTTTAAATTAATTTTTATTTTTAAATTAATTTTTATTTTTAAATCAATTTTTTCCCAATTAATTTTTTTTTTAAAAGATTGCAATGGAAAGATGATCTTTTTGTCCTCTGTGCAGCCTTTTAGAGTGGATTGCTCCATGTTGAGTTGCAACGTGTCTTATATCCTTCCTCCCGCTCAAAAGATCTTTTTGCTTAACAAAAAAGAGTGTCCCTCTTGCAAAAAGTCAAAACTTTTAAAGTTTGAATTCAATGTTAATAATAATCCCTTTGAAGATTCTGATTCAAATATATTTGAGGGGTGTATTCATTGCGATCCTACTTTAAACAGTTAATTTTTTAAATTTTATTTATTTTTTTTTTTTTTATAAATTTTTTATTTTAATTTTTCAGATGTTACCAGAATAAATGGACTCTATCCTCATTCTTATTCTCGCCAACCTTATTCTGGAAGGGGAGGAAAAGGTGGCAAAGGGAAATTTGGAAAAGGAGGAAAAGGAAAAGGGAGGGGTGGAAGAAAAAATTATTAATTTAACAATTAAACTTTAATTCAAATTCAAATTATTATTGAACAGAAAAAAAATTTTTTTCAATTTATTTTTGGTTTACTGAATAAAAATTTCATTTTAGATCATATTCCTTTCCCTCAATCTTTCTATCAAAGCCAATGTTGGTCCATTTTGATTTAGTTCTTGAATTTGAATGGAATCTTCTCCACAAATATCAACTATAGTATTATAGATACTAGCTGATTTGATGAGGAAATCTTGTATTGTTCCTTCTATTTCTCTTTCACTTAATTGCTCTCCTGAATCCATATTCAAAAAGTAATTGAGATCTTGGTATAAATTTTCAAATTCCACAACCATTTCTGTGCAAGATAATTCATTTTGATCTTCATCATAATAAAACCCAAATGTCAAAATAAAACAAATTATTAAAACAAAAATCTTTGTTTTAAACCTCATTTTTTTAATTTAATTAAAGAAAAAACAATTAATTGTTTTTTGCTTGAAAGTCAATTTCCTTTGTAGAGGAATTATTTTGAATATGATCTATAATAAATTGTTTGTTGAAAGCTTTTTTGTCGACATTATGGAAGTGGTAATCATATTCAGTAAATTCGTGAATATCTGTGTAATATTTATCTATTTCTGAAATCAAAATCATCTTGTCATTTATCTTTATAATTCCGAGATATTCTTTTTTTCCATCGAATTCAGACAACAAACCTTCTAAACCATTCTTTACATTCAAGTGGGATTAAAATGATAAAGAAGAATAAAAAGAAAGAATTATACTTTTTTGATTCCTTTCATCTCAATCACACCATCTCCCCACTGCCCTCTCACCTTTTCCATCAATCCATAATCCTCAGAATTTTTGCTTTTTTTTATTTTATTAAAGGCCTCTTTCACTTCAGATTGTAAGTATAGTATAAAAAAGGTTTATATAAATTAAAATTTCTGAAATTTTAACCCTTTTTTTGTTCCACCATGCCTTGAAAATCATGTCAAATTTGAAATTAATAGAATTAAAAGAATAGAATAGAATTTGTTACTTGTATAATCTCTCATCATTTTTGAGTTTTTAAAAATATCAATTTTTTTTTTTATTTGAGACATCGAATTTCAATAGCCTTTTAATTATCCAATACCCATTGTTGAATTTGATACTTATTTTGAAAAGATTTTCTATTTTTAATGTAATTGGCAATATTTTCTCTCCCAACAAGATACTTTTTTTTTAAAGTTTTTTATTAGTGAAAAATTAATTTTCAATTGTAAAATTTACCTTTGAAAAGGACAGAGCCATACCATGAGCAACACAAGCAATCACTTTTACTTCACTACTAATTTCCGAATATATCAGAACAGGTTCTATAAGAAATAAAACAATTAAAACAATTTAAAAATAATTAAATATACCTTTATCTTCGAGAACCAACCATATTTCTCTTTCTTCCATGTCTATTTTCATCCCAACAAATCCCCTCAAACTGATGTCGTGTGCCTTTTACATAATTTTAATCACTCACCGTTATTTAATTATTTATTATTTATTATCATAATTATTTATTATTTATTATTTGTTATTTATTATTTATTATTTATTATTTATAATTTATTATTTATTATTTATTATTTATTATTTATATTATTTTTTATTAAATGAACCCAAATTTACATATTTATTGAATTTTCCCATTTTGGAGTCGAACCTAGTGTTATAACCTACAACGCAAAAGTTATTGTCAAAAATGCACCCATTTGGTGGAACAACGTCTGTTTCATTACAAAAAAGAAAATATTTAAAAAATTAATAAAAATATTTGATTAATAAAGATTTATTACCTGGAACACAAACTCCGTAGAAAAGATGACCACTCTTGTTTTGGATACAATCGTTCGTAAATTAATTTAATAAATAAAAAAAAAATACATCTTTATCCATGTGAATTTCAACGTAATGAACTCCTCTCTTTTTATAACAAAAAAAAAAATTTTATTAATGTGAAAGAAAAAATAAATCATACCTTAAATATTTTGTCACTAAATGCACTGCACCAATCTTCAAAGTTGATCTCTTTCATTTAAATATTATTAATTTTAATAATTTATTAATTAAAAATTAAATCAATAAACTCTTTTCGGAAAGAAAAATTATTTTTACTTGTGAAGAAAGATTTTGAATCTGGGCTCAAGAATATTGTCTTCCCATGATTTAAATCCCATTTGATTTCATTAAAGTATTTGAAATAGAGACAATAATCACTCAATAGTTCATCATATGGTGTTTTTTGTATTTCCTTGATAGATTCTTCACAATCATTCGAATTCATTAAATTTTCTTTCAATATCTTTTTCCAGATTATATTGGAAGAATTAGATTTTGAAATCAATGAGAAGAAAAATTTATTTAATCTCCATATTTTTGCCAAATCTTTTATCTTTTTGCCAAATAAAATTAAAAGAACTTTTATGAAAAAAAATTTTATATATTACTTTCAATTTGCAAATTATGATTGTCAAGATTGATTTTGGGAGAATTTCAAGGGATGAAAAAACAAAATTTTCATCTATTTTGGTCAAATTCTCCATCCTAATTTTTTTTTTTTAATATCTAAAGGACCTCATTAAGATTATTCAGATAATTTTTTGTCAATTGAAAGACAAATCTTTTGAATTCACCATTGATGAAAAGATTATATTAGTGAACAAAATTTTAGAATAATAAAAAAAAAATTAAAGAAGTATATTTATTTCAATGTCTAGCGAAGAAGAAGAAATTATGACTGATTCATCTGGTGATGATGATGATGAAGATGTAGGATCTGGAGATGATGATGATGATAATGATCTTCCATCTGATGACGAGTTTGCAGAGAAAAATGATGATAAACTCAAATTTAAAGTGTTGACAGCTAAACAAATTATGGAAAAACCATTAGAACTGATTAAAGAAGTGAATGAAGTTTTGCAAGTACATCCAATGATTGCT
Organism: Cochliopodium minus; assembly: GCA_024220525.1. Classification (NCBI taxonomy): domain Eukaryota; phylum Discosea; order Himatismenida; family Cochliopodiidae; genus Cochliopodium; species Cochliopodium minus. The sequence goes on along the minus strand of JAMYWO010000587.1, from coordinate 9,993 downwards.
CGTCAGGTATTGCAATATTTCAATTGGAATAAAGAAAATGCAATATCCAGGTGAGATAAAAAAAAAAAATTTACAATAAATTTTTGCATACTAATTTTTTCATTCTCAAAGATATTATACAGAAAAAGAAAAAATCTTTAAAAATATACCCAATCCTGAAGATTTGAAAGATGTCAAAAAATTCCCAGAAGAAATGGAATGCACCATTTGCTATGATGAAGTTAAAAAAAATGATTTAGATGCCTTGCCTTGTGGACATATTTTTTGCAAAGCATGTTGGAATAACTATCTGACAGTCATGATTTCTAAAACGGGAGTTTCAAAGTAATTCTATTCAATACTATAATTGTATAAAATATTTATCTTTTTATATATTATTATATTCACAGAATTAAATGTCCATCAAAGGGATGTAATTTAATGATGGATGAATTATCAGTTTTGAGACTTCTAAAAAGTGAAGAAACAAAAGATCAATTTACCACATTATGTGCAAAAGATTTTGTAATGAATAAAAAAGGAATCAGATTCTGCCCTGCCCCAAATTGTACAAATGCAATTCAAGCAGAATTTAGTCAAGCAAAACCAGTAACATGCGAATGTGGGATGACCTTTTGCTTTCTTTGTGGTAATCCAGACCATCCTCCTGCTTCATGCGACATGATTAGAGAATGGAATAGAAGATTGGAAGTGGAAGGAGAAAACGTCAAATTTCTCGCACAAAACACAAAAGAATGCCCCAAATGTAAAATTTTGATTTGGAAAGATCATGGTTGCCAATACATGAGATGCCAAAAATGTAGTCATGGTTTCTGCTGGATTTGTTTGGGTTCTTTTGATCATAAAGCTCACAATTGTAATAAATATTCCAATGTGGATGAAGGTAGTGATAGAGCAGAATGGAACAGATATACTCACTTTTATGAACGTTGGAAAGGACATTCTGACTCTGCCAAATTTGAGAAGGAACTCCTCCAAAAAGCAAACCAAATCATCCAAAGATTAACCAAAGATGGAATGAATTGGATCGATGCTCAGTATATCCTCAAAGCTACTGAACAACTCAAAATTGCCAGACAAATCTTAGCTACTTCTTACATTTATGGTTTCAACATGCCTAAAGGTACTCACGTCATGATGTTTGAAAACTATCAAGGTTTTCTTGAACAAGCTACTGAAGAGTTATCCCAAATTTTAGAAGATAAAGAAGGAAAATCTGTTTCTGAAAGACAAAGAGTTCTCAATTTAACTGCAAATTTAAAAACCAGACTTGATAATTTCATTGAAGCTGTCAATCAAGGAGGATTCATAGCTCAAGTACAAGAGCAAACCAACAAAAAAGCAGTTTATAATGTCGATATTAAATATGATGGATGGGTAAAAAAAAAAAAACCTTCATTTCTTTTTTATCTCACTTTTTCTTTTAATAATAGATTTATAATGCAGGTAATTAAGATCCATTCTACTACAAATTATTTGTTCAATTGCAAACTTAATTAAATTTAGAGGAATTCTTTCAATATTGTTTTTAATTTTTAATAAATAAGCTTATGGATCTCTTTTTATCCTCTCAGGCATATTATTTATATTGAATGTGATGGCACAATCAAATACTTTTGTGATTGCTTTGAGTGTTGTTTTTGAAAAAAAATTATTATTCATCTGTATTGCTAAGTCTTCCAAATAAAGGTTGCACTTCCCCATTGATTTTTCATTTTTGTTGTTTTTATTATCCATTTGATCTTCTATTTTTTTAATTTCTTTCTTCAAAAAAAAAAATCGATAGAGCCTTGGTTATGGCTCAAAATTCCAAAATTGATCTTATTATTTTTTACAATAATGAAAACCACAAATTTCAGATTCCAAATAATTACACAATTGATATGACAAAGGTTTTTATTTTTGAAATTTTCAATAACAATTTTATATTTCCTAAATTTATTACCAGAGATATATTTTTAATTCGATTGTTTCGTTGAGAAATGAAAAACATCTCATAAATGAATTTGTATTTTCAATAAATGATCACGAATTGAATGTGGAATATAAGAAGATATCAACTGCAAATCAACAAATAATAGATAGTATTTCTCAATTGGGCAAAGTTACACTTAATCTAGTGAAAAAGCAAGATAAAGATGAAAAGAATAGTTTGTAATACTATTTTTTTTATACCCTTTTTATTAAAAACAACCTTTTATTAATTATATTTCCAAAAATATCTAGGAAAAAAGGACCTCCTCCAAGAAAGAGATTCACATTTTCAAGGAAAGAGTTAGAAAAAGGATTAATTGAATTAACTTTAAAAGATGCAAAACAAAACATCAAAATAGACAATAATAACAATAGTAACACTAACACCATAAATTATAGCAATACTCCTCCATCTGAATCAAATATTTTATCAACAGAATCAAATTCCTTTCAAAGTCCTGAATCCTATAATATCTCATTGACAAGAAAGAATTCTACAATTATTGCGAAATATAAAAAAGGACAAACAGTGAGTGAATTTATCCATCAAACAATCCAAGATATGAAGAAAATTGTGAAATTTTACGAGAGTAATGGAAATGAAGGTATAGCACTTTCTATAGAAGATCATGCTCTCACAAAAAACGATATAATGTCTGATATTTTGATAAATTCAATGACAAATGAAATCCCAAATTTCAAATTGATCAAAAAAACTTCAATCAAAAATATTCAAAGCATAGAGTCTATGGAAGAACTTTGTGAATATATCGAAGAAGATCAATCACCAAATCTCCTAACAAGAAATTCAGATAATTCAACAATCAAAAGCAATAATATTCCAAGAGAATCACCACTGGTGAGATCATCCAAAGAAACACAGACAGGAAGAACATCCAAAGATTCACCTCTACTAACATCAAAAGAAACAAAGATTATAAGATCCTCCAAAGAATCTCCAACAGGAAGGAGATCCTCCAAAGAATCCACACCCGAAACAAGAAACTCTTTTAAAGAAGGATTCAAATTATTTGAAAGCAAAGAAGAAGAGATGTTGCTTTCTCTTTCTCCTCGCGACAAGATCCTTTCTCCCAGAGACAAACTTCTCAATAATCCCCTCGACAAAATTTTATCTCCAAGAGAAAAGATCCTCTCTCCCAGAGACAAAAACACCTCCTCCAACAACATCAACAATCCTCCTCTAAAAGTTACAAGAAATTTCAAGACACAAAATGATTTGCATAATACTTCCAACGCGAAAGGAGTAGTTGTAAAAATAATGCTTCCTGACCTAACTTATTCTGCCAATTACATCAATTTAACTTCCTCTGTTGAATCCCTCATTTCAAAGTGTTGTTCTAAAAGAAATTGGGAACCAAAAGAATACCTTTTGAAAACTGTCAACAACACCAATCCTCATAAAAACAACCTCACCATTCCCAATGATTATTCTGTTGGCCAGATTGAAAGTTTAGGAGAGGGTTTTCTTGTCAAACTTGAAAAAGTCAATCTTCTCCCTTTAAAGAGCAAAAAGACTGTCTCCCAACCCAAGAAATCTACCAAAGATGATCCCAAAAATTCTCCAAAAAAAGAAAGCACCAAAAAGAATGATAATGACAAAAATGATAATATGAATCACAAAAATAACAATGATAATGACAAAAATGATAATATCAATCACAAAAATAACAATGATAATTACAAAAATGATAATATCAATCATGATAAAGATAGTGAAAATAAAAATAATCAAAAAGATAGCAAAAACGATAATGATAATAAAAGTCGTAAAAATGATCCTATTGATATCAACAAAGAGAATAAAAACAAAGTTTTTTCTCAGTTGGACGAAGTAGAAAAATCATTTAGTTTGCTCTTTGAAGATTCTCTTCTTTCTAAAACACCCCCTAGCGATTACCTAGATTCCCCCAGAAAGATGAATCAAAACCTTCCCAAAAATATTTTCCTCAACTCCCCTCCTTTGCATGGAAAAACTTCTACTGACCTCATTGAACTCGAAGAAAGTTCTGCTAACATTGAAAATTTTGAAAGTATCTATGATGGTAATTTTTAATTAATTTGAAGATGTTTTATTTATTTTATTTTTTCTTTTATTAAATAAATATTTATTTTATTTTATTATTTTTTCTTTTTGATTATTTTCATTTATTTTTATATTTTTTTTTCTTTTTTTTTTTTACCAAAATTTCACCCATTTTTTTTTTTGGAATGAAGAATATGATGTTGATGATCAATCACTTATCTTAGAACCACTAGAAGAGTTGGAAGACAGCCTGGAAGAGTTGATGGAGGAATATAAAAAGGATATAGAAGATAAGGAAAAGGAAAGGGATTTTGCTCTCAAACTTTCTTTAGAAAACATTGACTTTGGTGAAAAACTAGAGAGTACTCGTCTCCTTTCTTCTTCTTCTGCTTCCATCTTGTCAAGAAAAACTATCAAGATCATTGAAAAGGTAAAATTTACTTTATCTTTTTTTTCATTAATTTTAAATTGATTAAATCAGAAAATAAAAAACAAAACTAAAAAAAAATTAATAAAATTACATTAAATTTCCAATTTTTATTTAAAAAATTAAATCAAAAAATTTAAAAATAAATTAAATTTTTTTTTGTAATTAAAGTTGGATCTAGATTCTGAAATGCCAAATGTGTCTCCTAAGAAAATTTTTAACTTGGAGGAAGAAAATGAAAACAAAACAAGTTTAGGTAAAAATGTCCAGTTTCTCAAAGAGGGTAAATTTTTTTTAAATTTCATTTTATTATTATTGTTAATGTTGTTTATTTTAATTTATTTTTATTTTTATTTTTTTAATGTAACCTATTATTGAATTCTTTTGAAAGAAGGAACAGAGCTTCCGAGGGAATCAGGAGAAAACATAAAGACATTGATTCCACAATCGATCAGAAGAGCGAGACACAATGCTTTCATTTACAAAAAAAATGATTCGAAAATACAAGAAGAAATGGTCCAAAACTTACTCCGAAAACTCTCCGAGTATAATCCCCAAAAACTCGATAAATCTCCCCTCAACAACAGCAACAGCAATAACATCATTACCACAAATAACATTCCTCTTCTAGACAATAAAATTAATGACAATAACAATGGTAATGACAATACTAATAATGACAGTAACAAAAATAATGGTGTTCATAACAATGTTAATGTTGTAATTAATAATATTTACGATAATAACGATAATAATAATAATAATGACAGTGATGTTGTAATCGGAAATAATAATGGAAATAGTAGTTATGAGATGGGTTCTAGACAGACAGATATGTCTTCTCTTTTGAAACAAAACTCTTTTGAGACACAAGAGTTTCAACAAATTAAATTGAAACAATCCCAGATTAGAAAGTCTTCCTTCAAAGATTCCCTCTTCTCTTTTTTCTGTCTTTTACCTGTTCCTCATGACAATCATCTTAACAGTGAGAATAATGATATTGATGATCAAAATAATGGTGAAAAGGTAGAAGTGAGTAGTTTGAAAGTAAATTCAGACTTAAAGTTGGAAATCATAAAAATGTTTTTGATAAGAAAGCACATTGAACACAAAAATAATAAAAACAATAACAGTAAAATGAAAGATAAAGGTAACAATCTTTTATCATCAATTCTCATTTTATAAAATGTAATAATTTGAGTAAAGTAGTATTATTTTTAAAAATAATAAGTAAAAGTCAATAATTCTTTAAAAGAATTTTAAAAAAATTATTAATTAAAAAGGTAACAAGAAAGAGAAAGAAGAAAGGGAGAAAGAGAAAGGGAAAGGGAGGGAGAAAAGAAAGGGGGGACATTTAGATTTGGAGAAAAAGATTACTTTGGAAAATATTTTGGAGAACAATGTTCCCTTGTTGTCCTCCTTAGATGACTTTGAACATTCCCCCCTCACAGTAGATGAGAACAGGTTCAGTTTCAACAAAGATGAGGACATCCTCAAATTAATCGATGAAATCAACAATATTGCTGTCCCTCACAACAATAACAACGGAAATAATAATGATGACAATAATAATAATAATAATAATAATAATGGTAATAATAAAAATAATAATAGTATTAATAATAACAATAATAATAGTATTAATAAAAATAATAATAGTATTAATAATGATAGTAATAAAATTAATAATACCTACCTCGATGATAACAATATTGAGAAATCAGAGAATAAAGAAAATGAAGAGAAAAATGTTGAAAAAAAAGAGAATGATGAAAAGAATGTAGAAAGGATGAATGTTAAGAGGAGAGAGAACTCTTCTTCAGATTCTTCTGATGTTGACATTGAGCGACTCATGAACTACAAGTATGATGAGGAACTTCAATTGTCCAAGGAGTATCGCCTCAGAATAGACGATTTAAAGTATTACTTTTCTTTATCCGAAGAGAAAACCAGCATGTAGTTTTTTTTTTCATTTTTTTCATTTTATTCACAATTTAAATTATTTAAATTTATATAATATAATAATTTATAATTTAATTATTTTTAACAAAAAAAAAAGAGATGAAATACCATTGATAATCTACTTCCTGAATAGCAGAGTGACCCCCACATTTTCGTTGATTGAGATAGAACAGTTTCAAAACGAAAAAGTGAAAGAAGTGCAAATTGGACATTTGATTGGAAGATCCTCCAACAACATGAGCATCATGAACAATGAGGAAATAATAGAGTTTAGATATTTCATGAACAAAATCATTTCTCGTTCTAACCATGATTGGTCTCCCAACGTTCAGACTGGCCTCACCACTTTGCCTGTCCCTTTTTATATCCCCCAAAGCTTTTTTGTTCGTGTTTTTTTGCCCAGTGGAACTGGAAAAACTCTTAATATTTCTGGTAAAAAAATATTTTTAGTATTTTTCAATTATTTTTTTTAGAATTCTCAATTATCATGTTTCTATGAATATTTTTAATTTTACATAAAATATGAAATATCATAAAATTTTTTTTTGTTAATACTATCATGTTAAAATATATATCCAATATAAAAATTATTCTGATGATGAATTTATATTTGAATTCAAAATTCATCTTTGGAACTTTGATCATTGAAAATTTTTTTTATAATTATTTCAATTTTTTAATTTCTAGCTGATTTGACACCAAAGAAAGTGATAAAGCATCTTTGCAAGAAAAGCAAGGCTCAGCTGAAAGGAATTTTGGAACCAGAAAACTACATTTTGAAGATTTGTGGATGTAACGAATATTGTTTCGAAGACAAAGTTGCCTTATTCAACCATCTCTACATAAGAAATTGTATCAAAAAGAGGGAAAAGATCGTTTTCATTCTTGTATTGAGAGAAGACATCAAATTTGACACTAATGTGAAAGGTAACAAAAGAAAATTATTTTTTTATTTTATATTCTTATTTTTTTTACACTTTTTTTTTTATTATTTTTTAATCTTTTATTTTTCATTTTTAAAAATATTAATTTTTATTTTGACAACAAAGGAATGGAGAATGCTTCAAAATTTAAAAGAAAGAAAAGAAAAATGGAATTAGGAAATAAGCTTTCCACAGAAGTAAAGGAGCCTCTCCAAGTAGTGTTCAACAGCGTCACTAACATCAACTTGAAGCAGTTTTTGAGCGCCAACACTTACAACATCGTTTCTAATTGGCAATCCATCTACGTCTTTTCTAAAATGAACATCCACTACGGAATGGAAAAATATAATGTTACTGACATCGAAACACAATCTGTAAATCTTTTTTAAAATAAATTTTACATTTTTTTTTTTGTTTTCTGTTAATTTTTTTTTGATTGATTTTTTTATGAATATTTAATTTTTCCAATTTAAAATAAATTTTTCCAATTTAAAATAAATTTTTCCAATTTAAAACAAATTTTTCCAATTTAAAATAAATTTTTCCAATTTAAAACAAATTTTTCCAATTTTAAATTTTGTTTGAATTTATATATTAAATAATGTAAATATAAAATAATTAAAAATTTTTTATTTTTTGGTTTATTAAAGGCACAATTGATATCAAACAAAGTATCTTTTGATCAAAAAATTACTTTTCCACAAAACATTTGCAACATACCAGATGGCGCATTGATATCCATATCTTTCTACCTTGTTAACTCTTCCAAATCGTTGGACACCAATGTTCCTTTTGGTTGGATCAACATTCCCCTTTTCAACTATCTCCAACATTTCATCTCTGGCCTCCATTGCTTTCGTTTGTGGCCAAATGAGGAGGCTAATCCCATTGGTAGTTTCTTTATTTTTTATTTTTTATTTTATTTTAATTAAGGATTTATGTTTACAATTTCCATCTATTTATTTTTATTATATTTTCAAAAATTTTTAAATAAAATATTTTTTAAAATTTAATTAAATAAAAATTTCAATCTTAAATAATTTTTATCTTTTATCTTTTTATTTTTATTTTTTATAGGAACAACATTTGACAATGTTTCTTCAAAATGCCCAGCATTCTTCAAAATCACTTTTCCCAACCCGAACTACATCATTCTTTATCCACCCATCACTTATCAATCTGCCATCCTTGAAAATAACCTCCTCCTCAACAAAAACAATCTTCTTAATGAAAAGGGAAAGAGTAATGATGAACAGATTAGTAATAATAGCAATAGTAGTAATAACAGCAATAGTGGTAACAATAGCAATAGTAGTAATAATAGCAATAGTAGTAATAATAGCAATAGTGGTAGCAGTAGTAATATTGAAATTTATTCTTCCACTCCTTCTTTCAAGTCTACTATCCCTTTTTCTGTCAAAAACAATCCTAATTTTTCCTCTCCCAACATTATTTTGGATGATCCCGAAACCCAGAATTGTACTCTTCTTTTTTTCTTTTTTTTTCATCGAATCTTTTCTTTTATAATCTTCTCTTTTTTTCTATTTTTTTTTCTTTTGATTTCTTGAAAATATTTTCAATTTAAATTTTTCTATTTTAATTTATTCAATTTAATTATATTGTATAAATATAATTATATTGTATAAATATAATTTTTTATTTTTATTTTTTATTTTTCATTTATTTTTTTTCATTTTTTTTGAATTTATCTATTTCAATTTTTTTTTTATTATCAAATCATTTTTTATTAATTTTCTTCGAAATCTATTTCTTTTAAATCTATTTATTCATTTTCTTAAAAGCCAAAAACAGAAAAGAGTCCTCACACGCAAGTATCATGCTTTTCCCAGAGTCAAAAGGAAGTCCCCAAAATAAAAGCATGAACAGCATGCTTGATTCTTTGAAAAACACTAACGAACCTTCTTTGAACAGTAAACCTTTATTTCACAAATTTTTCTTTAAATTTATTTTAGTTATTTTAATTTTAATTATTTTAATTTTTTTTGTAATAATTATTTTTGTTATAATTATTTTTTATTATTTAATTTTTAATTTTTAATTTTTAATTTAATAGCAAAGGGAAACATAGATTATGCTTTTGAAAAGAAAGAAAAGTTCAAAACGATGATAGAAAAGCAATTGGATGAACTCTTTTCCAAAGATCCCATGTATGTATACTCTGAAAAAGAAAAGAGGGTAAATTCATCTTAAATTAAAAATTAAAAATTAAAAAATCAAAAAATAAAATTAAAAATTAAAAATTAAAAATTAAAAATTAAAAATTAAAAATTAAAAATTAAAATTAAAAATTAAAAATTAAAAATTTAAAATTAAATAATCTGTTCTAAATTTTTTTTAGATGATTTGGAAAAATAGAATGAAATTCGTTTCGAAGGGTGAATTGCTTCCTATCATTCTCACCAGTTGTGACTGGAAAAAAATAAATCATGTGAAGGAGGCCAACAAACTTCTTGCCATTTGGAGTCCTATGAAACCTCTTTCTGCAATGAAGCTGTTAGGTAAACTTTTTGGTTACATTTTATTTTTTATCAATTTTTATTTTCATTTAAAATTTAAATTTTTTTGAAATTTTATTTTTATTTTTATTTTTATTTTTATTTTTATTTTTATTTTTATTTTTATTTTTATTTTTATTTTTATTT
>JAMYWO010000586.1:0-15747 GCA_024220525.1 Cochliopodium minus | reverse complement strand
AAAATGGTACTCCCTTTCGATGGTTCCCCAACAATATCTTATGATGTCAAAGAAAATACTTTCTACGTTTCCACGTTCTTTTGCACTCGATTCTCTGAACAAGATACCATGGTTGATAGCTAACATTTGTCCTTCCAAAGTCGAAACTTGCCTTCCTCCTAAATCATTTTTATTTCCAATCTTAATATTTAAAGTTTAATAGAAAGAAATTTGTTAACAGTGACTTTATTACCAACATAACAAATTGATCTTTTATTTTTGTATTTTTATGTTTTTCTATCATTTCTACGTAGAATGGAACCGCCTCAAAAGTTTCTCGAGATGTAATTGAGTATAAAATCAAAAAACAATCTGATTCTTTTGTAATTTCTAAAAAATGTATGAAATATTAAAAATAGATTCAAAGTTTTTATTTTACTTTCCCTGTAGTTCTCATTATCATATATACTTGAAGAATCTAAGATATCGAACAACAAAGTCCTGTCATCTATTGTACATTGCTTTCTGTAAGAATCTTCAATAGTCGGATCATACTCATCTTTTTTAGTAATTTATATAATAATAAATAAATTTTTATTAGATTTTTAAAATATAATTTCCAAAAAACTTTTTTTACCAATAAAATGACCACAAACAAACCATATCACATGAGTAGATTTCCCAGATCTATCTTTTCCATATATTGTCACTTTCCTATCGTTAAAAAGATATATCTTTAATAAAAATGTAAAAGAGATATGGATTATCCTCTTATATATGAATGTGAAATTTATTGGTTCTTGTAGATCCAATATATCATCTTTGATTTTTTTAAATTTATCGTATTAAAAATATGTGTTATAAAGGAAAAATTATTTCAATGGATCTAATATTTAAAAAAATTTAAAAATTTCTAAGGGATGAAACCATTCCAATTTTTCGGATCTCTCTTTTAATCTTTTTTCCTCTTTATTGTGTTTCTTTTTCCCTTTATGGATTTTATTTCCCATTATTTTTTTATAATTTCAAGATAAAATTGGAGAATCTTTCCAAAGACCTTGGAATATGAAATATCCTTTAATTATTCAATAGTGGACAAAGATTATTTAAAGACTTAAATAGAATTGAATTTCATTGAAAAACCAAGGATGCAACGTTCCCATTTTCAAGACAAACAAGTGGATAAACAGGACCCTTGACATCCTTAAAAGCAACAAGCCACTCTCCCTTCACATTATAACGTATAACTGCTTTCTCTCCTTTTTCATCAAACTTTATATTGACACCTATTTTGCTATTAGTACCACAAACAGGTACATTTCCATCCCTGTTAATGAAAGGAATGTTATATCTTGATTTATTAGAAAGATTCCCATGAGCAGTCAAAAAGGTATATGACCCAGATTCTTGATACGCAGCTAATATTTAACAGAAGTATCATACAGTAGAAAAAGTTAAAGTTTTATCATGATTTTAGCTTTAAAAATTTACCTGCGTAGGAATCACAAAGTTTACCTTGTAATTCATAAAAGATTTTAAACAAAAAAACAAAAGTATTGTCATACTCAAACAAGATTCATGAATAAATCCTATCCAATCCTAAACTTGTGGTTGTAACTCTATCTCTTTTTGAGAAAATTATAATTATAATTTTTTGAATATTGTTTTTACAATTTGATATAATAAGAGAATTCTCCTTTATCAATTTTGATTTTGGATACCTTGTTATAGAGAAATTAGTTTTGTTTAAAAATCATGAAATTTACAGAATTTGCCCTTTAAATTTATTGAATTTGCTGAATTAATTATATCTTTAGAATATTGTTTTACCATGTTGTTCCCTGAATTGTCTTTTTATTGTTTGAATATATTATTGTTTTGGAGGAATATTCTGTATAATCAAAGGAAATGTATTGGCAAATTAAATCAAGATGTTTATCCTTTTTGATTATCTTGTAAAAAAATTTGTAACTTCTTTTCAGTCCGATCATTTGTTTATAATCACCAAAATTAAAAAAATTAAAGAGATATTTCCAAATGACCATTGGAAGTCCATTTATATTTGTTTGATTAATCGATGAAATATCAATCCCTTTATTTTCTTCTCCTTTCATTTTTTATTTCTTTAAATTCTATTTTCATTCTATTTTCATTTAGCAGACATCAAATGCAGAGTGATTTGTAATCAAACAGTTCATCCATAGATCCAATATTTCTATAAATTGCCCACAAAAAAATTTAAAATGAAAATTTGTTAGGAAAAATGATTGTTTATTTTGTAATATTGGATTATATGAAAAAACTATTTCAAATAATCCAATATTTTCTTATGATGATCATCATAATAGATTGTTTTCTCACATAAAATATGAAAAAAAAATAAAAAAAAAGATGAAGAAAAATATCGTAGGCAAAATCATTGGACACTCAAAAAATAACCTCCTCAAAAATCTCTCCAAGCAAAGCAATAAATTATCCTCCAAAAATACCAAAACTTTCCATACCACATTATTAAACTATAAATTCCACAATGAAAATATAAATAAACTTTCCTTCCACACATCCTCTTCCTTACTAAAAATCTTTGGAAATGATCAAAAAACAGAAGAACAAACACAAGAACCAACACAAGAACAAATAAATGAAGAACAAGCAAAAAAAAAATACACACAAGAAGATATTCCTACTCTATTGGAAAATATCAGGAAGCATCAAGAGGAAATACTGGAACATTCCAAAGTCATAACTGAACATCAAGAACAAATCAAAAAATTAGAAGAGGAAAAATTATTTTTGATAGCAGAAACTGAGAACATCAGACAATTAGGAAGACAAGAAGCACAAAAGGCCAAGGAATTTGGGATCCAATCTTTTGCCAATAATCTCCTCGATGTGGCAGATAATCTCGAGAGGGCTTTGGATAATGTGCCAAAGGAGGAATTGGACAAGATTCCACAGCTCAAATCTTTGCATGAGGGGCTTCATATGACCAATTTGGAATTATTGAAGATCTTTGGAAAGCATGGTCTCGTGCAAATCGATCCTATTGGACAACAATTCAATCCTAATTATCATCAAGCTCTCTTCAAGATTCCTGTGGAGAATGATGATGATCATCACAAGGTCTTCCAAGTCATCAAGAAGGGTTATGAATTGAACAAGAGAATCATCAGACCTGCTCATGTTGGTGTAAATGTCAAAGAAACAAATTAAATCATCTAGATGATTTAACCATTTTTTCTTCTGGAATATATATCCTTTATTTATAAATAAATTATTTAAAATAATAACTGTGATTTATAAAAAGTTTTATTTAAATTGCAATTGATGTATCTTTTAAAATTTTCAACCATCTTGTTCTTCTATTATTATAATAAAAATTAAAGTTAAAATGATAGAGGCAACAACTTTATTTCTCTTACTTGTAATCCTTCCTTTTTTAACATTACATGTACTTCTACATATCACTTTGTTAGCGGATATAAAATTTTTACTAAATTGTTTCAATATTTTTTTGGATCTATTTATTAGTTGATATCGTAGTATATTGAGAATGTATTGGATCCTTATTATCTGGGATGTCAAAATTAAATTCTCATCTTTAAATTTGAAAGATTTATTAAAAGTGTTTAAAATTATGAGTCATCCTTAATTGGTTTCAATCAACTTCTTGGATTTATGAGTATTCTTGGAAGTCTCAGAGGAGTTCTTCTTGAACTCAGACAACTTTTCGCTTGAAGCATTAGAATCTTTCTTTTTGATTTTGGTGAAAGTGAACAAAAAGAAGAGTATGGTGATAGGAACAACTTCCATCAAAAAGTAATCAGTCACTAAAAATTTTTTGTTTAAAAATCAAGAAATTGAAAATTTTCAAAGAAATAAAAGATTTTGATAAAGTGTTTTGCCCTACATCATTGAAAAAAATGTTTACCTGCAAATGAAATGTTTCCTTTTGCAAATGCAGAATAAAGCAAGTATGCAATTTGTAACAACAAAGCAATGGCAGTAATGAAAAGAATGATTGATGTCTGATATTTTTAAAGGATGAACATTAAAACAGATTTAAATTTAAAAAAGAATTGTCTTTTTACCTTGATAAGATGCCTTGGAAGTTCTGATTATTTTAATGAAAAATAATATTTGAAAAACAAAGTATAAATTTTTTTTTTTACTTTTCCCTGATAATCTCCACCCTCTAACCATATTTTTGAGGACAATCGTACCAAAAATTATTGCAAAAACAACAATGGCCAATGCAATAAAAGCTAGAAAACATTATTAAAATTAGTAAAATTTGTCAAAAATTTTTTTTTACCAACAATACTCTTATAGACTTTGTTCAAAATAACAGCTCCATTTCCTGTTACTGTTGTACTTACTGTAAAAATATTTCGTGTTAAATTAAAGAGTGAAAAAAAAATTTCTTGTTTTACCTATCAAAACAATGATGAAAAAAGTGTACAACAAAACATTTGTGATCAAAAATGGCCAGAAAATACTCCTCAACACATCTCTCTTTGCAACTGACGAAATCCTTTAATGAAATATAAACAAAACGAATTTTTTGAAATAAAATATTGATTTACACAATCCAGAACATCACAACCAAAAGAAAGATTGACAAAAACACATAATAAGGAAGTTCTATATTTTGATTTTATTATTTTAATCTCTCAAAACATGAATAAAAAAAAATATTTTTACCAGCCAAAATGAAATATCCTGCATTGTTCGATTTTGAAAGTCTATCAATGACTCCTAGACCAAAAAGAAGAAAGAAAACAGCTCTATAGAAAAAAAATATTAGTAAAAAATGATTGTTTTTGAAATTAAATTTATTTTTTTATGAAAACCTCAAAGCGGAATAAATCAAAATGAAAACCAAAGCAACTTTTGGGATCGAAAATGTTTTAGAATGAAAAAATTGATACAAAAGAGCACCAACGCAACCCACGAACATGACGAACATGATCCCGCTCATCACAAACAAAACTATTCTCACTGCTTCATTTCCATCAAAGATTGAGTCAATCGTTTCCCAATTTCTTTTCAACGAAACGACAACAACTGTAATTGTATTTGTGCTCAAGCTAGCACCTAATTTTTATATTTAAAATAAAAAATTTTTTGTGAGAATTTAATCAAACATATAATTTGGATCAACATAAGATACTATATAATTGATCAATGAGATCCAAATTATCATATTATATGCTGTTTTATATTGATCCAATTATCGATCATTTTTACTAACAAAATTTTGTGAGAATTTAATCAAATTTTAAATAAATGAATTTTTATTACAAAAAATAATTCTTTTGAAAACATTTTTTTACAGTATGCTCCATTTTCGAATGTTATGTTCAAACGTAGAGGTTCATATGTGTTGAAATCTTTTGTTGATGCAAAATCAATCAATGGAAACAATTTATTGTCATTGTGGATGTCAGTTCTAGAATCAATACACCTAAAAGAAATGTATGTTGTTTTATAATAATATTTAAATATCAAACATTAAATTGTATTTTTACAATGTAAAATTATTGATCTCAATTGATCTAGTCGAAATATCTCTCTTTGAAAATTGAACAAGTGAACTTTGTTGAAAATCTTTGATTTTTGTTATTTGGTGGTAAAATTTAAGAAACACTTTTAAAAAAATAATTTTTTACTCATTGAAAGACCATCACTCAATACTTGTCCTGTTGATGTTTTTAAATTTTTTTAAATTTTTTTTTTTTTATAAAATTTTTTACCAACAATAAATCCTTTTTGATTTTTGACAATTGCATACGGAATGTCTCTATGAGACAATGATCCCAAGAGGGCAGAACTGTTTTAAATTGAAATAAAAATTTTCAAAACTGCGAGCATAATTAATTTACCTTCCAACAACGTCCGAGTTTCTGAATTGAGTAACTCCGGTCGAGTTCAATGAAACTTCAGTCTACAAAAATTTTTTGAAAATCAATTTTGAAAGAAAAAAAAAATTTGAGAAAAAAAAAGAAAAATTTGAGTTTTACACAATAGATTGAAGAAGAAACAGAGTTTTCAGTGAAAATCATTTTTGAGATTCCCAATCTCACTGTCGTATTTTCACCTATTTTTTTAAAATTTTTTTTTTTAGGAAAATGTGTTTTTAAAAACAGAATGTGAATCACCTCTACAAAACAATTGACTTCCCAATAAACTACTTTGTATTTTTGGGAAACACTGACCCGATTTTGATTTTGTGTTGCAATCACAATAATAAATCCCAGCAGCAGCATAAATTGGAGCTGCTTCACATTCTAAAAATGATCATTTTTTTTTATTATTATTTAAATCAAAAAGAAGGTTGGATTAACAATTAAAAAGTTTTACGAATTGCAGAAAGAATTGAAAGTTGTGGATGAACAAACAAAAATTTCAATAACGACTCGGTCAAGTTATTTGGGGACATGAAAGGAATAAACGAGTTGATCTGTTCCCAAACCTCTGTTAATTTATTATTTAAAAAAGAAAAGATTAACAAAATAAAATGAGTTGTTATTTTACTTGTTTTCCAAATGGTTTTGAATTTGGTTGCAGGAATCATTTCTGAAACCCTCCAGTTGTATGTTTGTCCCTGTAAGTTTGGTCAATTAAGTATGAAATAAATAGTAAAAATTTTATTTTTACGTATGTTCCTCCACAATCAACACATTCTTTTTGAGTCTAAGAAATAATTTAACGAAAAAAAAATTCAAAAAAAGAGTCTTAAAATAAACCTTATTGGTAGCCCCGTCAATTCTGGAAAAAAAAATTATTTTTTTTTTTTAAGAAAAAAAATTGTGGAAAATGTAACGTTGCAAGTTGGAAATTGTAGTTATAGAGACCTTGAAATAAATTAATATTATTGAGTTGGATTTTGAAAATGGTGTTTTACAGTTGTTATTCGAAAGAGGTTCTGTACATGCGTAAACTGAGTTACAACTTTCTTTGGTGAAAAATGGATCGACCCACCTATTTAAATTGAAATTGTAAACAAAACTAAGAGTAATTAATTGGAAAATAAAACAAACCTTCCTCCATTTGCTAAACATTGTGGTTTTTTGACTGTTTTTGTTAGACAACCGTATATTGAGTAGAAATCAAGTGAACTTGAAAATTCTGCTGAGAGAGGGTCTACATCTGTTAAGTTTCCGTAAGAAGTGTTTGTAAATGCAACATTGCTGTATCCATTCATGAATGGAATTTTCAATGAATACAAACAAATTGGGCACCCTAATTTTGGAAAAAATGTAAGAATTTATCAATTATTTAAAGATATCTTTTTTTTTTATTACCAAAAGCTTTTTTATTAAAGTTTTTTTGATGAAGGAATGAATGTTAGTTTTAAAATTCAAAATTCTTTAAAAAAATCAAAATACTGTCAATGCTGCTTGTCAAATATGAACAAGATGGATATGATTCCATTCCCTGACAATACTCATTTTTCGCACACTGACTTGAATTCAAACTTTTATCACATTCACCTTTTATTTGTGATTATTAAAAAATAAAATTTGTTTTATTTATTTTTTACTTTTTCCGTTCCAATAACAACCCAATGTATTCACTGCTTGGAGAGTGCAATTTCCTATTCCGTTGTGACAATTACTACAAGTTGAATAGTCCATCCCGATACAGCTCTCCCATTTGTGTCCATTTGAAACACAGCTTGTTTGATTATAAAAACTCAAAAGACATATGTTGTCATTTGATTCCCAAGTTCCTTCGTTGCTCAAACAATTTGATCTATTGTTTATTGTGTTCGAAAAGCAAACTCCCCTAATAGATATCTTTTTACAAATTTTAGTTGGATAAAAATCAATAAATACTTTAATAGTTTACAAATGAACTTTCACATTTTGGACATCTAAATAAACCAATTTAATTTACTTTTTTTAAAAATAAATAAAAAAGGAAATAGACCTTCCAATACAGTTTGATACATTAGAACAATTTCCAATTTGAATCTTGTTATTCACAGAACAAACTTCCAAGTTTTCACAGTCTGATTGTGAATTTATTGTGAATTGCGAATCATTTCTGGGCCTCCAGTATTTTCCACCAACCCATTTTCCACCATTACTTTGAATAAATAATTAAAATAACCAAAATTATTAAAAAGAACAATTAAACAAAAAATGGAAAATATAAACAAATGTAAAAAAAATGTTTTTTTACTTCTCACAATAATTTTGGAACGGAAATTTATAAACACAAACCCCCAAAATTGAATCCCAAAACTTGGATGAACTATCATTTCCATCTATATTCGTGACACAATCAGAACTATTGAGAGTGTTTGTATCTTGGCAATACCCTCTTCTACAAGCGGGATAATCAGAACCTGTTCCACATTGACACTCGCTTGAAAAAAATTATTAAAATAAATAAAAAAAAGAAAAAATAAAATACACTTTAGAAAGTCCTGTATAACAAAAACTTTCAAAAACATTCCAAGTGAATCCGGCTGCTGCACAAGCCGATTTTGAATTGTATCTTTGTTCGTTGATAACACAGGTATCTCCAAATGGTATTTTCGTACATAATCCGTCATCAGAACAAATCTGAAGAATAGAAAAAAAAAAAATAAAAAATAAAAATTGGGAAAAACAAAGCAAAAATAAAAGATTCTTAAAATAATTTCATAAAAATATAAAAAACCTCACAAACTCCAGAAAAATTTTGAGGAGAACAACTTGATTCGAGTGTATGAGAATAACTCAAACTGTTTCTGCTTGGATCTTTACAATATCCCATTTTGGTACATTCTGTTTCATCAAGGTCATAATAGATGATAGAGTCCTGAGAAACACATAAATTTTGTTTTGTTCTTTCAAAGAAATTGGAATAAAAATCAGATTCTGTTGCATTGGTTAGATTCCATGCAGCTCTCGCCAAATTTTCTATGTTAATTGGAATTGTATAGTTGTTCTGAAAACATTGTTGTAAAGAAGTTTGGGTTTGATTCGTGTCACCTTTAATTGATTGGAAAATAAAAAAATGAATTTTCAATTTGTTTAAACAAATTTTTTTTTTACAATATCCACAAACACCCTCTAAAATGTCACATTTCGAACAGAAACAACTAATTTAAATGAATATTAAATTAAAAATAAATCGTTTTTATATTAGAAAAATCTAATATTACTCTTTGTCTGATTTACAAGTTTTTGGAGTGAGGATTCCTGTAGCGATACTTATGATATTCTGAACTGGTGTTTTAATTTGGGTGTTATAACAAATGAACAATTGTTGGAGTTGCCCAATCAATCTCTATGATTAATAGGTTAAATTAAAAAAGAATTTTTTTAGTTTTTTTTTTATTAAATTTTTTTCATTTGTTGAATTAAAAAATGAATGATACCTTATAATTGGCCCAACTTTCAGCACTGACAGAACAACCTGAATCAGGATCCAAATACAAATTTCTCAGTGAAATATAATCTTGTAATAATGCTTCACTTTTCTTTGGTGTGGAACATTTTGATGTAATTTTGGATTTAGTCGTTGTGAATTGTTGGAATTCATTGGTTACATTTCTACCATGGCAGCATTTATCACTCCACTAAATCAAAATATAAATATGATTTATAAAATAATTCTTTTTTATAATAAATTTGTTTTACTTCTTTTAACAACGGATTGCAACAAGCATCTTGATTAAGAATGAAAAGAAATTATAGAAATTATAAAAAAATTAAAATCAAAGATAAATTTATTTACCTTGTTCCTACATTAATAATAATATAATTAAAGAATATTTTTTTTCAAAAAAAAAACCGAACCCATTCAAGTGTTGACGGACTTGCATAACAGTAAGTACTCGTATAAGTTTCCACTGATGATTTAATATTTAACTTGGAGTCTAAAAACTCTTTGCAACCTCTCATTTTTTCACTCAATAAAAAGAACCCAGCATCCCTTTTGAATTAAGTAAATTATTTGAGAATATGTTTTTAAAATGAAAAATATTTACCACTTGTGAATAAAAAAATTAAAAAAAATCTTTATAACAAGAATTAGTTACCAAGGTGTCCAAAAATAAATTCCTTTGAAAATTTTATTTGTTATTAAACATAATACAAGAAAAAATTTAAATTATCTTCTTTACCAGTTTGTATCTTTCTTGAGTAGATCTGTGAAATTTTGAATCTTGTCGTATATCAAATTAATGGTGTTTGGAGTGCATTCAGTGTTAACTTGAATTGGTGTGGGAGTACTGTCACTGAGTCCAATTGGTTGCTAATAAATTAAAATAAAAATAAGATTTTATTTTTTTCATTTCATTTAATTACAGATCCTTCAACTCCGACAATGTTGAATCCTTTGATGCTTTGTCCAACTACTTTAAACCTGCAAGTGCTGATTTGAGAAATTGTTGGCCTTTGTCCAAAAGTATAAGAAGTTGTGAATTGATCTTTAGGAATATATGATTGATTTTTTGGAGGATAATTTTATTGTATATTATATTTATTATGATCAATTTTATTTATTATTTACTTTGGCTTCGAGTCAATGCATTGAATACAATGAATGAAAGCTTATTGTCTTGGAATGTCCAATCATCATCTATCCAACTGAATTTTAAAGTAAAATATTAAAATTATTTTTGAATTGAAGATTTGTTTGTGAGGAGAAATTAAAGATTTAAAATAATATTAATTCAATTTATTTTTATATTTTATTTTTCACCCATATTCTTTGATGAATGCTTCGAAGGGATTTGATGAGGGTATCAGAGGAATCAAATCTATCAAAAGAAAATTGATTTTTAGAGGAATTATTGAAATAGGAGTTGTTAACATAACAAAGAAAAATAAAAAATAAAATTTAAGGATCTTTAAAATAAAAAAAATAGATAAAATAAAATTTTTTTTCTTACAATCTGCAAGTTGACCACCAAAGCCTATTGATTGAAATTTATTTTTTTGTTATATATGAAAATTAAAAATTAAATTTTGAGAAAAGATATTTTACCTGCATTATACGTGATTATCTGTGAGTCAATCAAATTGTTTTAATCAAAGCAAATGATTTTAATTTAGAAAGGAGGAAGTATAATTAAAAATATAAAATATAAAATATCCATTTTAAAAATATATAGAAGTTACATTCGTTGCAATAGGCAATGATTTAATTTTAATGTTATTGGAACATTCCAATTCAAATATCCCTGCCAAATTAAGTTGTCCATCTGATAAAACTGCACAAAAAGCATCAGATTTTCCCAGACATAATGCAAGGGATGTATTATCATCTGTATAAAAAAAAAAAGGATCTCCAACAAAAGGAGTGAAAGAAAAATTGAATGAAGATAAACTATAGGTGTCACTATTGTTCTTTAAATATATTTTGCTATCAAAGTATAGATCAAAGATATATGCATCAATCTCTTCATTCAAACCAATTCTTCTTTGAATTTGTTTATATGTGATCGATTTAACTTGCAATCCTAATTAATTGTCCAAAAATAAATATCAGTTATAAAATAAAATCAAATTATAAATATTAATCTTTTTATTACCACAACAAACGATGATCAAACCAAAAAATATTGCCACTGTTAATACTTTTGCTCTCATATTTATTTAATTAAATTTTTTATTTTATTTTTTTTTTTTCACCGGAAATCCAAATTTAAAAAAAAAAAAGGATTTTAATAATCTTCACTAAAAATAAATTCCATCTTATCTGATCAAAAGAATATTCTTTTGATTTGATTTTTATTTTAATTTTACTGTGCCGTAATCTTCCTCGTTATAAAACATAAATATAATTTAAAAAAAATAAATAAGAAATATTTTATATTTAAATAGATCCTTAGTAAAAACAGCGACCATCCATTAAAAATTCAACAAATAAAAGGAGATAAACAGAGATTGTTCTATGATTATTGTAATTTGGTTACTTTAATAGTATAATTAACTTGTTGACAATATATTCAATTTCAGATCCACATTTCTTCAAAATTGAAAATTCAACATAACAATATTAGAATTTATGAATTCAAAATAAAATCGCATAAAAATAAATAAGAAACAGATCTGCAAGAATTTTGTTGACATAATATTGTTATATGAGTCTTTATATTTAGGATTTATAATTATGAAAAAAATTTAATTAAACTTGAATCAGAATCAAATAATTTTTCACCCTTTTTGATGGGATACAAGGAATTATTTGGTATTTAAAGAAAAAGTTAAAATCAAATAACAGAGATACATTCCTAAAATATTACCCTTGTCATGTTAAATATTCATTACTTTGCACAAGATCACGATTCCCAAGACAATAGTCCTCAAAACAAGAGAAAATATCACAAACTTAAATAAAGAAAAGAACTAACGAATTCCTAACTTTAATTCTTTTAATTAGGATTCTACCAAATATTTTTCTTAACCATTTTTCTAACAATGAAATTTTTACAAATTAATCATTATCCAAAATATAAAAAAAATGAAAAAGTTTCTCTTTATAATAATCATTACAATAGTTTTTTCTATTATTTATAAATACAAAGGGGAAAAGGATTTTTACAACCAAGAAGAAAAGTTTCATTTTAATTTCTTAACCCAAATTGTCAAGGCAAATAATGTTTCTAAAAATATAATGATTTCCCCACATTCAATCTACCAATTAATCTCATTACTTTCCCATGCTGCAAAAAAAGAAACTTTGGAAGAGTTTTTGAAAATTCTCAATATTGATGAAAATTCAAGATTACACTATGTAAACTTTATGAGGAAAAATTTGATAGGAGATGATAATGTAAAAATCTTGGTAACGAAAATAAAAATTATAATTTTTAATTTAAAGTTGATTCATTTTACTTTAGATTGCAAATTCGATCTGGCTTAGATCTGGAAATTATATTCCTAAAGATTTTTTAGATATATCGGCCAAATTTGACGCCCAAGTGGATTATATCAACTTCAAACTTATGGATGACTGGATTTCTAAAAAAACTAACAACTTAATCACTAATATTGGTAGTCAATTTTTTCATTAAAATTTTTTTAAAACTTATTTTTTAAAAGGAGAAGTTAAAGAAGATCCGGAAATGATTCTGGTTAATACCTTATACTTTAATGGATTGTTTAACAATCCTTTCACAGATTTAGACCTCCATGATAACAAGTTCACCAAATTTGATGGGGAAAAGCAAGAAATTTTGATGATGGTATCTAGTGTTCGGGATCTTTATTATGAAACAGATGTGTTCCAAGTACAAAATTTGTTTTTTTTTTGAACTTTAAATCAAAATATCAAAAAAAAAACAAAATTAGGCTTTGAGAAAGGGTTATGGAGAAAACTATGATTTGATCATTGTGTTACCCAAAGGAAAAGAAAAATCAGATATGATTGAAACACTTGAATTCATGAAAAACAATTCAATTGAGTATAAAAAGTTCAGTCTCAAAAGAGTCGAATTCAAAATACCCAAAGTGATTTTTTTTTTATTGATTTGATTTTTAAATTTAATGAAAAAAAAGTTTGAGATGGAATTCAATGAAGACATACAGCAAACACTCAAGGATTTGGGACTAAGGAAAGCTTTTAATGATGATGCAGAGTTTACTTTTGGGAAAGATTCTACAATCAGTGAGGCATTTCATAAAACCTTTTTTAAATTTAATGAAAAAGGAACCGAGGCTGCTGCAGTAAAAAAAAATATTGAAATAAAGTTTTAAAATTTTTTTTTAAAAAATTTCAGCTTTCAGTATTTATGACAAAGGAAACTTTTTATCCTGGTATGGTTTCCCCTCAAATTGTTTTTATGGTAGTTGACAGACCTTTCCTTCTTTTCATTCAACACAAGCCTACTTCTACTTATTTGTTCTCAGGGATGATTCAAAGTATGGACAAAAAGAGCTATCTAAAAGTTTAAATGAAAAGAACATATTTCTAATTATAATAAAAATTAATCTTTGATCTAATTAAAATTCATTTTCTCTCAAGAATCCAAAGTTGTTTTGTTTTTTTTTAATAAACGTCAATCCAGCGAAGCCCAGTAGTCGACATTCAATGACAATGATGTCCATAAAAAACAAGAAAAGATATTTGGTCATACAAAGTACTCCCATAAACATGTGAGCAAGGTACTCACCAGAACTTGAATTTAATTGTTCTTACAAAAAAAATAAAAAATGTCAATCTTTGCACAACATTCCCTAATTGTATGTGACGATGGAATATATGCGAGTAAAACTATGATAATTTCTATTGTTGAACAATAATTCCTTTTTTCATTATTAGCTGGTGATAACGGATATGGTTCCATTTCAACCCAGATTAAATTTTTATTGTGACCATATTTTTGTTATAGGCCAATTAGGACTTGGGGACACATATAAGCGATCTCAATTTGAGAAAATTTCATTCAAAGAATTCAATAATCATAATGTCAAAAAGATAGCACTGGGATATCAAAATAGCTATATTTTATTGGGTGATTATAAATGCGAATATATAAATATTATTTTTAACAACTCATTTACATAAAGCAAATGGTGATTTATATGGATGTGGAAATAATGAGAAAGGAGATCTTGGATTGGGAGATAAGAACAATAGAAACATACCAACTTTGATAATGAAAGATGTGAGTATTGAATTAATTAATATACTTGCATAATAATTTTCATTGCAATGAAAAGATTATACTCACATACTTACTTTTATACATTTGTCTTATGTATCTGTTATTCAATTGTATCTTTCCATATATTGAAAATTTTTTTGTGAGAATTTAATCTGCTCCATATAATTTGGATCAATTTTTATATCCCAACAAAAGATACTATATAATTGATCAATGAGATCCAAATAATCATATTATCATTTCTATATGTTGATTAATATTGATCCAATTAACAATCATTTTTACTTACAAATTTTCATTCTTTATAACCATAATTATCATCTCTATCATGAATGATCTGATATCTCAAAAATTTAATACTAAAATATTCCAATAATTCAAGATTTTTTAAACTTTAATCAAAAATCTCACTCCAAGATCTTCAAATGAAAAAACATTTTAATAATTTTTTTTTTTTTTTTTTCCAAAGGTTGACAATGTATCTTGTGGAGCATATTTTGCTGTTGTCAAAAAAAGTAATTTATATCATCAAAAAAAAAAAAATTTTCTAAAAAGTTCAAAAAAAAAAAACAATCTGAAAATCAATCAAAGGAGATGGAAAATTGTTTGGGTGACTTTTTAAAAAATAATTAGAAAATTAATTAAAAAACTTTAAAATTTAAAAAAAAAAAATTAAAAAGAAAAATTGATTTAAATAACTCAAAAAAATAAAAAATCAAAAAAATCAAAAAAATCAAAAATTATTAATAACAAAACCTTTAAAAAAAAAAGGTTCGGAAGGAACGACCACGGCCAGTTGGGAGAGAAAATTGGTGATATAAGTAAACCTGTATTGCTTATGGAAGAGAAAATCATCAAGTCTTTCTGTTGTGGCTTCGAACACCTGGTTGTTTTGTTAGGTAATTAAAAGTTTCTTTTATTTTCTTTTATTTTTTCAATTTTTATGTTTTTTATTTTATTTATTTGTTTCTTTTTTTTATTTTTTTATTTTTTGATTTTTTGATTTTTTTATTTTTTATTTCATATTATTTATTTTATTTCTTTTTTTTATTTTTTATTGTTTTTATTTTTTATTTTATTTTTTAGAATACAATACAAGTTTAGTGGAGAATTGCCACAAGCCCATGAATACTTGGGATGGAAATACAGACCAA
>JAMYWO010000585.1:0-15784 GCA_024220525.1 Cochliopodium minus | reverse complement strand
AATAAAAATAAAAATAAAAATAAAAATAAAAATAAAATAAAAATAAAAATAAAAATAAAAATAAAAATAAAAATAAATAAATAATAAAAATAAATAATAAACATAAACATAAAAAAATAAACATAAAAAAATGGAAAAAATAATAAAAAATAAATAAATTAAAAATCAAAAAAAAATAATAAAATAATAAATATTTTACTTTCGTCCTCAACTTCGAACTTGCTTGAAGAGTGCTCAATGATTTGTTTGACTGAAATGTTCCTTTTGGTGAGGGATTGAGGCAAAAAAATCTTTTGTTCTCCTGTCTTCTTGTTTCTTATGTGAACTCCGTATTCTTCGCCAAATTCTGTTTAAAAAATTTAAAAAAAAAATATGTTCATTAAATTTATTAAAAATTAAAATAAAAATGAAAATAAAAATGAAAATAAAAATAAAAATAAAAATAAAAAAATGAAAATGAAAATAATAAATTAAAAAAATTAAAAAAACCTTTGTTATTTTCATATTTAGATAAATCTTTTATTAAAGAGATTTCAACAGTCAAATAAATCAACTCTTCTTCATTTATTTCTACACCAGATTGCTCATTCAAAAGACTTAGTTCGACGAGCTTAGGCAAAGCTTTACTAAGGTTGATTTTTTTGATGGAATAGATTTGTGATCGAATTTCTTTTCCTGACTTCATTGTATCTCTCCACCATGTGACACAAACTGATCCTCTTTACAAAAAAAAATGTTCAATAAAAAAAATAAAAAGTTTTTTTTTTCTTTAATTATTTCAAAAAAATTTTTAAAGAATTTTCTTAATTTAAAAAGTTTTTTTTGTTATAAAAAATTTAATATTATTTTTCAGATCTTTTGTATCAGCAAAAAATTAAAAGATATATTTGGACTAAATGGAGTGAATATTGATCTTTTATCGATCATTCTTTTTTGACAAATCAATTTTGTCGTATCATGGAAGAATATTCTGTGAAATCCTAATATAATAGATAGAATCAACAATTTAAGGTTATTTCCTTCTATTATGAAGGATATGGTTATAATTATTATTTTTTCTTATGACTCACTATTTTGTTATTTTTATCAAGAAATATATTCCAATATCTGATTGTTTTTTTTACTCTAATTTTTCATCAACAGGTATTTTCAAGCATTCATATTCTTCATAAAAGCTGATGGCTTTATCAAAACAATAATCGAGCCAAGATACAGGAATATGATTTGAATTGGAATTATCAACCTTTTTTATCTCATTTTTATCGATTTTGGTGTTCTTCTTTTGATTAGGTTTGTTTTTCTTCATTTTATTTTTAATTTAATTCATTTAATGAGAGATGACTTGGGATGCCAATTTTAAGGAATATTATTTGCTATTGCATAATCATATTCAAATTTTCTTTCTTCACTTTTGATGATCCTAATTATAAAAAAATGTTGAAAGCAATAATATTTCTATGATAATTAGGCTGAGAAACTTCCATATCCATCAAATTTTTCAAACATTCAAATTTAACCATTTGAATGAAGAGAACTTTAATGATTTACCCTCTCTTTGAATGCTCTGCGAAAAAAATCACAATATCGATGAGATATATTTGCTGAAACTGAAAGATCATTGAAAAAATATATGAACAGAACCAAAATAAAAGAAGGGAGGATGTTATACGTCAAAATAATGATTCAAACTGATGTGAAATTGAATTATTTTTCAATTAAAAAAAAATGGAAACACACATGAACATCCAATATTGTATAAAAGTTAACTTAATTGGAGGTCCAAAAGTGGGGAAAAGAGTTATATCCATGAGATTTGCTGGAGGCAAAGAAATTTAAAGTTAAAAACTTTTTTTTGATGATTTTTAACAAAAAAAGCAGGCTATTACCAAGAAGAATATGATTTTACAATAGGTCAACAATTGGAAAGAACAATTTATGTTGATGAGAGATCAGCAAAAGTAGAACCTCATGAATTAAGTTCCAGAGAAGAATTTGAACAATATTCTGATCAGACTATCAGAGGATGCCATGCATTCATAATTCTTTATTCAATAACAGATAGAAAATCATTTGAAATGATTGAAGGATTTTTAGATAAGATACAGAGGATTAAAAAAGATCCTAAAATACCCATTATAATAGCTGGTATCGATTCAATTTCAATCCAATTAATTCTAATTTAAAAGAATTTATTAATAATTCTTTAAAGGATGCAAACTGGATTTGGAAGATGAAAGAGAAGTTACAAAGAGTGAAGCCTCTGAATTCTGTAAAAATCATAATCTTCATTTTTTTGAATGTTCTGCAAAAAATAATCACAATATTGAGGAGATGTTTGTTGAAATTGTAAGATTATCGAGAAAATATTATGAAAAAGAAGAACCAAATGAAATTCAAAATAATAAAAAAGTATGTGTTATGTATTAAAATAATTTGAAATTACCTTTCCTGTTTTGATGTATAAATTCATTCAAAAGGAGAATATAAAAATATAACGATATATTTTTAAAATAAAGAAAAAGAAAGAAAAAGAAAGAAAATATACCATTATTTTGAATGTTATGCTTCAATTTGCATCAAAAATTAAATTAACAATCATTTATGGAAATTGTATTGAAAGCATTTTTTTTTTGAATTGATAGATTAAAATTCAAGATCTTTGAACAAGATAACTTCACAAATTTAAAAAAAATAATAATAAAAAAAAAAAAAAAATTTGAAAAGAGAAAAATATCTCACAAAATGCAGAAAATTAAAAAGATTATAGAAAAGGGAAGAGAAGTAGAAGTATGGACAAAAAGAGCCACTTCATCTCAAGAAGAGGCACCCAAAAGAAAATATGTGAGAAGTAAAAATAAAAATCAAAACTAAAAATAAATTTTAAAATTTTAAAATTTTAAACCAACCTTCTTTTATTCTTTCTTCAGATTTGATTTTAAGATCTCATGATCAAAAAACATGCTTAGAATATTTCAGGGAATTAACTGCTCGTCCATTATTGGAGAAGGTTATTGCAGCCTACAAATCATTGACCACCTTGCATTTCATATTAGTCGAGGGGCATCAACAATCATTGATCGATTCGTACAATCAAAGATCATTTTTCAAAAAGATTGAGGGAGTATGGGGAAACCAAAAATTTGGTAAAGATAAAATATAGAAATGAATTATAAATATAAGTAAGAGTAGAAAATTACTTATTGAGGGAATTTCATTATAACGAAATAAAATTTTATGTCAAAATGAAAAATTTTATACTCTAAATACAAAGAATTATCATACTTTATAATTTCAAAAAGAACTAAATTTTGAATTATATTTCTTCTTTTTTTATTCTTTTGATTGTCTTATCTTTTTTATTCCTTAGCATATGCACAATTGGTCACAAAATATACAGATTATTTGTTGGACAAGATCCTCTTCCATCATAAGAATCCCGAGATCGTGCATACTATCGAGGGTAGCTTCGATTTGAAGAAATTCATGAATGTGAAGAAGGATATGTCCGAATATCAAATGATGGATCTCTTGAATCAATCTTTGGATTTACAAACCAAATTATTGACCTACAGCAAATACATCATAAAAGCATTAGGAATGGATAACAGGTAAATATAAAATAATCTAAGAAAGAATATATCAATATGCTCATCTTATTATCATAAATTTCTATATTATCATGGATAAGGATTAGAATTGCCAAAATATAATTTATATATTTTGATCTCTCATTCATTCATATGTTATATTTTCTTTGAAAATCTGTTTGTTAGGTAAAAATGATTGATAATTGGATCAGTATTAATCATTCTTGATTATTAGAAATGATAATATGATAATTTGGATCCATTTATCAAAATATATAGTATCTTATGTTGAGATATATAAAAATATCATCCAAATTATATGATGAAGATTAAATTCTCACAAAAAAATTTTTCATTCTTAAATTAAAAAGTGAGTAATTATTAAAATTATTTTCTGTAGTTCATATTACCTTTTCTTTTTATCATTTTTTCATTGTTATTTATTTTTGAAAAGATTCTTAGAATAATTTTTATTTGCTTTGTCATTTTTTTTTTCATTTAGAACAAACAATGTTGGTACCAACACTTGCATTTCTTCTACTATCATTCCTCTCGTTTACGACAGCTTTTCTTTCTATTCCCTCAACAACTTGTTGTTCAAACAGTTCTACGAAAGGGATAACTCTCAAGAGATCGATTCTTTGCTTGAAGACTGCCTCAAGAGATACTACAGCTTGTACACCACTTTGAGAATGTTTTACAACACTGCTTCGACCATCAAATATGTAATATAATTTTTTAACTTTTTTTTAAAGTTATTCTTTTTTAATTCAAAATTTGGTTTCTTTTTTTTTACTTTAAAATTATTTGAATATTTGTTTCAATAATTTCTTATCATAATTTAAAATCATTTTTTTTAAAATCATTTTTTATTTTGATTCTTTCAAATATGTAATAAATTTTTGATTTTTTATTAATTATTTTAATTTTTTTTAATATTATTCTTTTTTAATTCAAAATTTAGTTTGTTTTTTTTTGAATTTTTAATTTTTTTTTGAATTATTCATTTTATTTATTTGATTTTTTTAATTTTTGAATTTAATTTTTTAGTTCTTAAATTATTTCATTAATTTTTAGGTGACCAATTTGTGTACTGTCCCAGTTTTGCCAGAAGACCCTCCAACTTTCGAGAAATCAGTGAGCACCAAGAAGAAAAAAAGACCAACCAAAGTCCAAGAGGAGAAGAAAGAGGACATCGACTTTGTCTGGCACGAATCTGACAAGCCTCTTCCAAACCTGTCCCCTAGAAGACAGGAGATGGACTATCTCTTGAACGCCTTTCAAAACATGAACACCAACCAAAATGGAAATCAAGGTAAAATTTTTTCAAAAATGTTTTTTTTATTTTTGTTATATTTTTTTTCACTCATTATTTCACTCATTATTTTTTAATGATTATTTTTTTTTTCATTTTTTATTTTTGTTTTATTAAACTCAATATTTTTGGAGCATTATTCTGTTTTTGATTTTAATTTTATTTTATTGAATTTTATAATCATTTATATTTATTTTTTTATTTTAATTTAATTTGTTTCTTTAGGTTTTTAAAATTGTCTTTTATTCTTTCTTTAATTTATTTAATATTTTTACGTTTTTTTTAAAATTATTTTTTATTTTATTATTCAATTAAATATTTTTATTTTTCATTTTTTATTTCAATTTTTTTGATTTTATATTTTATTAGGAGGTTTTCAAACAGAGTTTGTTTGGACCAACAACACGATGGATGGAAACTCCTTCCAAAATGCGTTCGGAAACCAAGGGAACCAAATGCAAGGAGGGAACTCTCTCGGAACTTCTCAGTCCAATCTCATGCAAAATGACAACTCCAACAGAAACCAAATAAGTGAAGAAGAACAAAGACAAATTGATGATCTTAAAAACACCATCTTAAAAGTAATATTTTATTTTATTTTTTATTTATTATGTTTATATTTTTTTTATTATTTTTTTTATTATTTTTTTATTTTTTGTTTTACTTTTTTATTTTTTCATTTCTTTATTTATCATTTCTCTAACCTCCAGAAATATCTTCATTTTGATTTTTTTATTTTTATTTTTATTCCTTATTTTTATTTTTTATTTTTTATTATTTTTGATTTTTTATTTATTTTTTATTTTTTGATTTTTCATCTTTTATTTTATTCTCTATTTTAATCTTTTATTTTATTAATTTTTATCGTTTTTTTTTCTTTAGGAAAGAGAACAAGCTAAAAATGCGTTTGGTAACAAGGACCAAATGATCCAAAACTTGTTGCTCCAATGCAAGAAGATCACCGAGGAGAACGATGAGTTGCAAAGAGTTCTCGACGCAATCCTCAAAGAAAATGAGATGTTGAGACAACTCATCAGAAAAGCAAAAGAAAATCACAACGAAGCAGTCAAGACATTAATTGGTAAAAAATGAACAATAAATTTTCTTATTGTTGTTTTATTTATTTTTGTTTATTTTTATTTTTTTAAATTTTAATTCTGTTCATATTTCTTGTTTTTTATTTAATTTTAGTTTTTATTTTTATTTTTATTCAATCAATTTGATATTTTATATTTGTTCATTTTATTTATTCTAGTTTTATATTTATTTTTAATATTCATTTTAACTTAATTTTTATTTTGTTCAATTTTATTTTTAATATTTTTATAATTTTATTTAAATTAATTTTACAAAAATTTTGTTTTTCTAAACATTTTTATATTTTTGTTTTTAAAATTTTTATTTTTTAATTTTTTAATAAAACTATTTTTATATTTTTTGAAATTTCATTTTTCATTTGATTTATTTTTAATCACATTTTTTTCTAAAACTTAAAACAGAAAACTTGATCAATGAGGGAAGATCCAGACTTGACAAATCCATTCAAAACTTTGACAACCCTACCAAGAGCGGTAACACTCAATCTTCAGGTAAGCTCATCAGAGAAAACAAACAACAACTTGCTCAAATCCTTGATGGAATCTCCAAACAAGATCCTCGTAACAACGTTGTAAGTTTCCAATTTATTTTAATTTTTTAAATTTTGATTTATTTTTTGTTTGTTTTATTCATTTCATTTATTTTTATTTATTTATTTTTGTTTATTTAAACGATTTTTATTTTAATGATTTTTTATTTTAACTTTAATTTGCTATTATCTTTGTTATATAATTTGATACATTATTATTGTCATTATTTTAATTATTTTTTATTATCTTTTTCAATTTTTATTTTTTATTTTTTTTTTCATTTATTTTTTTTGTTCATTTTTTTATTTACACATTTTTTTTTTATTTTTTTATTTTCAATCAATTTTTATTATTTATTATTTTATTTATTTTTCAAAGGGACTTTTGCTCGCAATGAAAAACATAGTCAACAACACTCAAGAGTTTTTAAACAACACCAAGGGAGCAGTCCAATCAGTCAGCAGATCCGAAGTCTCCGACAGTTTGCTAAACTTGTCCAGAAAGTTCGCCTCCAACTTGATGAAAGTTCTCCCTACTTTCTTGAGTGGTGATCAAAATTCCATAAACAATTCTGTCAGCTCCTTATTGCAGTACCTTCAAGAAGTTGACAAAATTGATCAAGTAACTTTTATTTTATTTTTTTGTTTGTATTTATTTTTTTATTTACATTTTAATTTTCATTTTATATTTTATTTTAATTTATTTTTTTGATCATAAATTTTTTTTTGTTTATTTTTTATTTACAAATTTTTTTTGATTTTGATTTTTTTAATTTTTATTCATTATTTGTTTTATTATTTGATCTTGTCTTTAATTATTTTTTTTGATTTATTTATTCAATTTTTATTTTATTAATACATACATTTTTTTTTGATTGTTTTTAAAATTTTATCATTCAAATTAATATTTAAAGTATATTTAATCTTTTGCTTTAATATTTTCCTCATTTTTTTAACGTGCAAAAAATTTGTTTCTTATTATTTATTTTTTAAAAAATAAACAAATATAACAGTGAAATTATTTTCTTCTTTTATTTTTTCTTTATAATTTAATTTTTAATTTCAATTTAATTTTTTTATTTTTTTATTTCAAAACAATAGTCATTTATTGAAGAAGAGGAGAAGAACACAGTTTCCAAAGAAGAGATTTTATTGCTTCACGACAAGGCTAGCAACAACCTCAACTCTTTAATGCAAAATATTGACAACCAATGTGAGAATTTGAATAAAGAAAATGTCTCTGGTGTAAGAAAAAAATTTCTTAACTTTTTTATTTTTTATTTTATTTTTTTATTTTTTATTTATTTCGAGTTTACAATTTTTACTTACTATTATTCTCATATTTTTTTGTTTTTATGTTTTTATTTTTTTTGATTTTTGAATTAACTCAATTTATTATTTTCATTAATTTTTTTCATTTTTTATTTTTTATTTAAAAAAATTTATTTCAAGATTATTTTCATTTAATATTTGTATTTTATTAATTATTTCATTTCAAGATTATTTTCATTATTTTTATTTTTTTTTCATTTTTCATTTCATTTTTTAAAAAAAATTTATTTTAAGATTATTTTCATTATTTTTTTTTATTATTTATTAAATATTTTTATTAAAAAATTTTTATTTATAATTTTATTTTATTTTATCTTATGTTTTTATCGTTTTAGAATTTCACAAATGAGAAAGTAATTGTGGCTAACGCTATCAAGGACGCAGCTGTCTCCACATCCCAAGCCACCAAAAAAATGTTAGAGGGATTGTTGAACCTGATGCAACAAATGTACAAACAAGACAGTGAACGTAACAAATTTTATCTCCGTGATAAATTATGGGTAAATATTCAATTAAATTTATAAAAAAAAACTTTATTTTAATTTTTTATTATTTATTTTTACATTTTTTGATTTTTTTTTTTTATCATTTATCTTTTTTACATTTTTTTGATTTTTTTTTTTGATTTTATTTTGTAATTTTTAATATTTTTTTTAATTTTTATTTTTTGATTTTATGATTATTTTTATTTTTTTATTTTATTTTTATTTATGATTATTATTTTTTACCCGTTTTTATTCATTTCTTTATCAAAAATTTTCTTAATTTTTAATTTTATCAATTTATTTTTTATTATTTTCAATAACTAATAGCTCGAGAAATTGATGGAGTTAATGGGACAGCTTAATAACAGAGTTTCCTCTTTCCTCTCCACTGCACAAGACGTAATTACAGACAAGCAACCTATTGAGTCTCTTTCCACATCCAGTACTTCGTTGAAACAATCTGTCCTCGATATTCTTTCTCATGTAACTTCATTAACAGGACAAACGTAAAAAAATTTTTTTAAAATTTATTTTAAAAATAAATTTTTTATTTTTTTATTTTTAAATTTTTATTTTTTATTTTTTAATTTTAGAAATGTAGATTTAAAGATGAAAAAAGGATACGAAGAAGTTAGTAATGCAATAGATTTATTGATCAAAGGTAAAAAATTTTAAAAATTGTTTTATTTTATTTTTTTATATTATTTTATTTTATTTTTATTTCTTTTTAGCTGTTGAAGAATTTAAGTCATTCAGCAAGCATCAAGAACGTCTTCAAAACATCTCTGTCTCCCACGAAGACAGAACACACATCATCGAGCAACGTGCTTTGATCTGGAAGCTCAGAAACCAGATCGAGGAAGACAAGAAATATTTGAGTGAGTTGGAGAAAAATGTCAAACAAAATCCTCTTAGTAATGTTCCTGTCAACAAAAACTAAAATAAAAATTAAAATTTCTTCAACATTTTTTCTTCGAAATTTTTTTTTTTGGATACTATTTATTTTGTTTGATATCTATATTTTTTTTAATATTATTATTTCCCTTTTTCTGAAAAGAGAACTAACAAGCATTTCAAAAATAATAATTGACCATTTATTTTATTCACCTTTTTTTAGTTTAAAATTACTTTTTTTTTTTGGAAAATTTAACTAACTAAAAATTAAATTAAAAGTTGAATTTTTTCTCTTGATGGTTGAATTTTCTTTTCAATTTGAGTCTAATTCAATTTGAGGGTTAAATTTGTCAAATTTAAATCAAATATTAAAATTATAAAATAAAATAAAAATAAAAAATAAAAATCAAAAAAGTCTTTGAAATAAACAAAAAGATCAAACAAGGAAAATATTCAAAAAAAAAAACTAAAATGATAGAAACAACATTTGTTTTGGAAGATAAAAACGAACTTGAATACTTTGAAGAATTGAACATAAAAATTACAGATAATGATGTGACAAAGGTCAGTTTTCTATTCTGGTCAAACATCTTGTTCACAATAATAGGTAAATAATTAAAAATTAATTAAATTTAGCTGAAAAAAAAAAATATTAACTGAAAATTTTTTAATTTTTAAAAATTAGGATTCGTCATTTATTGGTATGCTTGGCCAATAGCTGCAGTGATGATGGTTACAGTTTCGATTTTCCTTCTAAAAAAGGTGAAGCATACAAAGATGCCAGGGATCCTAATTAATGCAAGTGTGTTCGGTATATTAAGTGCATTAACTGCAATGATAGGTATAAAATTGAAAATCTCAAAAATTTAAAATTTCACCTTTATAATTTTTTTTTAATTAAAAAATATTTCTCTGAAAAAAAAAAATTAATTAGGATTCATTTTTATATTGTCGATAAGAAACAAAACAAATACATTTTTGAATATTTTCACCACATATTCTATTTTCACTCCTATTGCAATTGTGTTTTGGTAAGAAAAAGAAAGATTTAAAAATTTTACAAAAATTTCTTAGAAAGAATTTTAAATTTATTTTTAAAAACAGTATAGTTTACATTATCCTCTCTTCTATGTCTTTATTAGATTTAAAATCCAGATATGACAGATGTCTAACCCAAATGCTTGTTAGAGAAATCCAAAACCAAAGCAAATTGGAAGAATCTATAAATGAGATGAACAATGCAGAGGAGATGATTGGTGTCAAAGAAGACAAGTATGAAGAAACCAGTGAGGATTTGGAATTCACTGATTATATTAACCAAAAGAGTAAATGACGTGTTTAAATTATTAAAATGAAAAAATTTTGTAATTACTTGAATTTCTATTTTTTTTCCTCTTTGAGAATTGATCAATATAAATTTAAATATATAAATTATTAATATAATTATAAAATAAAAAAAAATAGTCTTGTGTTAAATTATAATTTCTAATTTTGAAAAATATTTAAAGGTAATCAATTTAAGATCAAAGATGTTATAAATTCTTCCAAATAATTTTTATAAATTTTCAAAAAATATCAAAATTCTTGACATATGTCTCCCTATCCAAAATATTATTAGTATAGAAAAATAAATTTGAAACATCTTCTCATTTGAGGTTTTATATTTAATTGGAAATTTCTTTAGAAAAGATAAATCAAATATTGTGTAACATTTCATCCTTATAATTTAGGAAATGAGATCAAGTTCAAGCAGTTGCTTCTCAAACCACAATATGTTTGTAAAAGGTAAAAATAAAATTGAATTTTTTTCTTTTGAAATAAAAATGATTTTCTTAAAGATTCTTTTTTTATATTTAAATTAATTTAAATTCTATTTTAATTTATTTTAAAAAACAGAAAATGGAGATGTATATTCTTTTGGAAGGAACGATCATGGTCAATGTGGAATTGGGCACACCGACAATGTCGCAACTCCAACCTTTATAATGAACAACCCTAATATCAAATCTATTTGTTTGGGAGACTCTGTCTCTTTTTACATTGACAGTATATAAAAAATTTTTTTAATTAATTTTTTTATTGCATATTGTCAAAAGAAAAAGGAGACCTATACGGATGTGGTAAAAATAGTTTTTTATTTTTTTAAAAAAAAATTATATTTTATATTTTATTTTTAATTTTAAAGGAAGAATTTCTGAAAAAGATGTATTCGATGAACATTCGAAATTCACTTTTATATGCTCCAATGTGATTTCAATAAGAAATTGCATAAATTTTTCAATTTTTCAAAAGGGTAAAAAAAACAAAATAATTTTTTTGATTTTTTTTTTTTAAAATAATTTTAAAGTATTTAAAATTTAAAAATTTCAATTTTTTTTTTATTTTTTATTTTATTTTTTAGATGATGGTAAGATTTATTGGTTTGGATATTTTTATGACATCAGAAAGAGAAGTAAGAGAATTGAAGAAATCAATATCGACAATGTTGTTTCATATTCATGTGGAGATGGACAGATTTTATTTTATAAAAGTAAAAAAAAAATTTAAAAAAATTTAAATAAAAAATTAAAAATAAAAATAATTTGAATTTTTTTTATTAAAAATCAGAAAACGGAGAAGTGTGGGCCATGGGATCTAATAAATATGGACAATGTGGATTGAGAGATCAAAAATACTGGTATAAAGATTATATTCATGAACCCACTTTGCTTTTGACTGATAAAAACATTGTGTCTCTTTCTTGTGGATTTCTTTTTTCTTTTATATTGACAAGTACATTATTTTTTTATTTTTTATTTTTTTTATTTTTTTATTTTTTATTTTTTTAATTTTTTAATTTTTTAATTTTTTAATTTTTTTAATTTTTTATTTTTTATTTTTATTCTTTTATTTTTTTTGAACTTTTTTAATTTTTTAAAGGAGATGAAAAAGGAAACACACTTCTCAAAAGTTTTGGAATAAATAAACAAGGACAATTAGGAGTTGGTACTGTGGATGACATGATTGGAGTTCAAACAATAGATTCTTTCCCAAATATTTCTTCAGTACATTGTGGTTCAAATCATACTCTCATTTTAACAAGTAAAAATTCTTTTATTTTTCATTTTTATTTCTTCATTATTTTTATTTTCTTTTATTTTTTATTCATTATTTTTTTTATTTTTTTATTTTTTTATTTTTTCATTATTTTTTCATTTTTTATTAATAGATCAAGGAGAAGTGTATGGTTGCGGAAGTAATGATAATGGAGAACTTTTTTTGAATCCTAAAATAGATCATCCAAAATTTACAAAGACAGCCCTCAAAGGCATTTCTTTCGTAATTGCTTGTCAAAAATACTCTATTTTTGTTTGCAGTAAATTATTTTTATTTTTCTTTTCAATTTTAAAATATTTTTTAATTTTTTTATTATTTATTAAACATTTTTTTAATACAACATTTTTTTTAAACATTTTTTTAATACAACATTTTTTTTAAACATTTTTTTAATACAACATTTTTTTTAAATTTTTATTTTTTTTATCTTTTATTTTATTTACATTTTTTTATTTCAAGGACTATTTATATTTTTTTTTCATTTTTTTTATTTTATTTTTTATTTCAAGAGAACGTAATCTTTGCTTGCGGGAGCGGAGGAAAAGGACAGTTAGGGTTCGGGGAATTCAAAGATAAATTTGCTACTAAAATTGTTTTTGATAATTTGTTGCTATTTCAGAATTATGAGCTTTTGGATGTAGTTTTTACCATAATTTTTAAAATTTAATTTAATTTTTATTCATTTTAAAAAATTTTTTATTTTTTTTTAATTCTATTTTTTGTTGATAAATTAATTTTTATTTCTTATTAAATTATTTTACATTAGTTTTTAAATTGATTTTTTTTAGGAATGGAAAATACACGACCACAAGAACTTTGGAGGAGAATTCAAAGGAAGGGTTTTGTTTTTTTTGTTGTCTCTTAAGTACTATAGCAAAATCACTTTAAGAAAAATCATACTTCCTAAACCCATCCAACATATCATCATCAAATTTTTTTCTTTTTGATTAATAAAATTTTTTAATTATTTATAATTCAACTAAACTCTTAATTTAAAAATTGATTTAATCACATGAATTCTATTTAGATTAAATTCTCACAAAAAAATTTTCAATAAATATTATATAAAGTATTTCATTTAATTATAAATTACCATTCGAAAAAACATTATGATTCCATCTATTTGTTTAAAATAAAAAATAAATTTAAAATAAAAAAAAATATTGAAGTATCCAAGGAAGGTAATTTGGGAAAAAAAATATTTAAATCTTCTCAGATCAAATTATAAAATCGAATTATAATTAACTCTTAATTTCTTCATAATGATGAGATATTTTCGAATAATATATATCTGAAAGATATTGAGATTTAAAGCATTTCATTCAAATGAATTTAAACTTATCATCTTGTGTTATTTCTGGTCATCTTACATAATGCTGTAAATTACAGTATCGTTTTTCTCTTTCAAAAAATATAAAAAAAATTGACTTTGACAAATAAAGAATCAGTCAAATAATATAAGAATCTGAGAACTTTGATCATACCAAATTTCAATAAAAACCAAAATTGATAAAAAAACAAGAATTACACCAACATATTTTTTTTATTTTCTTCATAATAAAGAGAATGAGATTTAATTCTGGGACATGCCACTCAAACCATAATATCTTTGTCAAAGGCAAATTTTCATTTACCGCCAAATAAAATTTTTTATATTTTATATATTTTTTTTTTTATAAATATTCAAATATTAAACAGATAATGGAGATGTTTTTTCTTTTGGGGAAAATCAGTATGGACAATGTGGAACAGGGTTTACCGGGAACGTTTTTCTCCCTACCAAAATAATGAACAATCCAAACATAAAGTCCATATGTTTGGGGAGATCTTTCTCCTTTTACGTCGAAAGTTAACAAAAAAAATTATTTTCATATTTTTAAATTTTTTTTTTGTATTCGTTATAATTTAATTCTGATAATAAAAAATAAAAATTATTTTTAAATTTTTTTTTGTGAATAGAAAGTGGAGATTTGTATGCTTGTGGTAATTAAAAAATATTTAAAATATTTTTTAAATCAATTAAATTGATTTTTGAATAATTTTTTTAAATTATTTTTGAATTATTTTTAAATCATTTTTTAAATTATTTTTTTAATTTTTTTAAAATTATTTTAAATTATTTGACTATTTTTAAAATAATTTTTGATGGAAAGGATATAACTCCAAAAATAAATTGGGATTATTTTCCGAAAACATGGGCACTTGTACTAAATTTTTGTTTGTCTGCTCAGAGGTAACTAAAGTCAGCACTTGCCAAAATTTTACAATCATTCAAAAAGGTTTGCATAAAAAAAAAATTTCCTTTTTAAACTTTATATAAGAATTGGAACCATTTTACGTCTTTTTTTATTTTTTATTTTTAAAAAATTAAATTTTTTTTTTTTTTAATTTCTTTAAAAAAGCATTTTTTTTTACATTTTTTCAAGAATTGAAACCATTTTTTTTTACATTTTTTATTACTTTTATTTTTAAATTTTTTTCATTTTTTATTTTTTATTTTTTATTTTTTAAAACTTTAATTTAATGCTTTTTTATTAAAATTTTTGCATTTTCAATTTCTTTTTAAAATTTTTAAAGAGGATGGAAAGTTGTATTGGTTCGGATCATTTTATGAGTGGGACAAATATTTGAAAGAAATGGAAGAAATCGAGATTGACAATGTCGTTTCTTTTTCTTGTGGGTTTGAGCACAGTTTGTTTCTAAAAGGTAAATAAAAAATATCAAAATAAATAAAAATACAAATAAATTTTAATATCAATAAAAAATAATAAAAAAAAATAAAATTTATGAATTAAATAAAAAAATAAAATTTAATGAAACTAAACAAAAAAATCAAAAATAATAAATTAATAAAATAAAAATAAAATAAAAAATAAAAATAAAATAAATAAATAAATAAATAAAAAATCAAAAATCAAAAATCAAAAAATCAAAATAATAAATTAATAAAATAAAGAGAAAATAAAAATAAATTAAAAAATGAATATCTTTAAATATATTGAAAACAAAATAATATTAAAAATTTTATTTAATTATAAAAAAATAAAATAATAATAATAACAATAACAATAACTTATTTCAGAAAATGGGGAAGTTTGGGTGATAGGTTCAAACAAAAATGGCCAATGTGGACTCAAAAGTAGGGATTATGTGAAAACACCCACTCTTTTGCTGACTGACAAAAACGCTGTTTCTGTTTGTTGTATGTACTATTCTTCTCTCATTTTGACCAGTAAAAAATTTTACAAAACAAATTTTTTAATTTTTGTTCAAATAAAAGAATGAAATATTTTTAATAAATTAAAAAATAAATAACAAATAAAATAAATAACATAAATAAAATAAAAAAATAAAAAATAAAAAATAAAAACAAAAAATTTGAAATAAAAAATAAAAAATTTGAAATAAAAAATAAAAAATAAAAAATTTGAAATAAAAAATAAAAAAT
>JAMYWO010000584.1:0-15902 GCA_024220525.1 Cochliopodium minus | reverse complement strand
ATAAAAATAAATAAAAATAAATAAAAATAAATAAAAATAAATAAAAATAAATAAAAATAAATAAAAATAAATAAAAAATAAAAAATAAAAAAAAATAAAAAAAAAAAAATCAGATTTTTACAAATCAGCAGGGGCACCATAGCCAGAATTCTCTAAGAGAACCTCAGGGGCAGCGTAGTTGGTGGTACCACACTTGGTTTTGAGGAGATCAGATTGGTTGATGTCAGGGACTAACGCAGCCATTCCGAAATCTGCTATTTTCAAATTCCCCTTTGCATCCAGTAACAAGTTTTCTGGTTTGATATCTTTTTAAAAAAATGAAAATGAAAATGAAAATTGTTTTTTAAAAAATAAATAATGTTAAATTAAAAAAATTTTAAGATTCAAAAATAAAGTAAAAAAAAAAATACAACAAAAAAATATGACAAAAAAATTAAAAATAAATATATTAAGTAAAATATATAAAATATATAAAATAGTAAAATAAAAAATAATAAATTAAAGAATGATATTAATTTAAGAAATGATAAAACAAAAAAATATTAAAAAATAAAAAATAAAAAATTCAAAAACAAAAAAAAATATATTAAGTAAAATATATAAAATATTTTAAATATTAAAATAAAAAATAAAAATTAAAAAATGATATTATTTTAAAAAATGATCAAAAAATATAAAATTATTAAAAATAAAAAAATAATAAAATTATAATTAAAAACAAATTATTTTATTTTTTGAATTACCTCTATGAATGACATTTTGAGAGTGACAATAGTCAACACCCATGATGAGCTGCTGAAAGTACTTACGAGCTTTCTCCTCGGTAAATTTTCCCTCCTCTGCCAACTTGGCGAAAATCTCTCCCCCCTCCGCTAAGTCCATCACTAAATATATCGATTCGCTGTTCACGAATACTTCCTTCATTTCTATTATGTTTGGATGTTTCAAACTTTGCATGATTTTTATCTGATGAAAAATAAATAGAAAAATAAAAAAAAAAATGAAGAAAAATGAAAAAAAAAAAAAATTTGAAAAATAAAAAATAAAAAAAAATGAAATAATTTAAATAAAAGTTTAAAATAAAAATTAAAATGTGCTGTACAAATCTTGAAATTATTTTTTATTTCTAATTAAGATATGTTATTCTCGGCATAATGAGCATCCACAAAATTTTTTTTGTTAAATCATTTGAATCATTTTAGAAATAAAGTGTTATCAATTATTACAGG
Source organism: Cochliopodium minus (assembly GCA_024220525.1). Lineage (NCBI taxonomy): Eukaryota > Discosea > Himatismenida > Cochliopodiidae > Cochliopodium > Cochliopodium minus. Next base: position 14,673 of record JAMYWO010000584.1, on the reverse strand, counting down.
AATCACCATGATTTTAAGCATTATACTGAAATGATCTGATATAAACAGAACTCAAATATTTTATGCTAAGAAATTAAGAATAATTATAAAAAATATCACAAATTTGTCATTAAAATGATCGAAAAAGGGAATATTAATCAAAATATACAAATGAAATATGTTAATATTATTAATTTATTTGTATCATTGATCAATTATATATCTTTTGTGCTATTGGGAAGATTTTTATCACAAAAAAATTTTCATCAAATCGTTCTTGATCAAAAAAGAATAAATATTCTATTCGAATATTGAAGATATATGTATAGAAACACTGATATGATTGTTTTTTTACCTCTCTCTTTATTTTATCCATCATTTGATCTTTCAACAATCTCTTTTTATCCAATAATTTGATGGCATATGATTTCGCATTCATCTTGTTGAAGGCATATTTCACCTATTAATAGTTTCAAAAAAAAATATTATTGAGGGAATATATGTTCCATAATATGGAATAACAAGATATTTTCATGAAGTATTAAAATGCATATTATTTTATGTGAAAAAAATACCTTTCCAAATTTTCCTTCACCAATCGTCTTACCAAGAACATAATTACCAATCACCTTTTTATTTTGATCACTATCCATATTATTGTTTCCAAAGGAGTATTATATTTACAGTCAAAGAGTTGCAATTTTTTTTAAATAACAAATTAAAAATTGGCTTCAAATTTTTTTGGCTTCAATTGAATACATAAATCAAGATTTGATTCTTCAAATATCTTATTTTTCTGATTTAATTCTTTTTGGATCTATATTTTCTTCATAGCCACCATATTCAAGAACGATAAAGGTTATCAATTATGCAACTATCCCAACTATTTGGAACAATTTGAGAATCTCAACGAACAATGCACGCATGATTTTGATCAATCTTTGCAAAATTACATTAATTGCATCTTTAAACTCATGATCAGACATCTCCAAACCGAAATGAAAGTTAGCTTTGTTTCTGCATTTTATGATATCTTGATTTTCATAAAAATTTTCATAATAATTAATTATAATTAAGAAAACCCTGAGTAATTGCTCTTGAGCTCAAAGAATCTACAAGAAATAAAACAAATTTTAACATTATGATTACTCTCCAACTTTAAATCTTTAAAAGTGAAAGGTTTGTTCACTTAACCAATTCTCGTAAAGATTTTTATCATTACTGTCTTGATTATAAAGATAGTTATCATATTTGGTGAACAAATAATGATTGGAATATCTTTGGCAAGATTAATTAAACTCTGAGAAAAAACAATGTCTTGCATTTGTATCTTTAAATAAAAAAATCATTCCTGTTGCACCTTTGATAACTCTCGCCAAAGAAGGAACTATTGCATTTAACATAGAATTCATTGAAGAGCTATTACTGTGTCCTATTCCTATTGTATCAGAGAGGTGATAATCTTTAATTCTGGAAACTTTTGGTTTCTCTATACATTTACTGGCCATTTTCTCAGTAGTTACAAATTGAATCACATCTCTTTCGGAAGAATTGGTTAATTAGTTGAAGATTGTTGTCTATAAAAATATAAATTAAAAAAATATAAAAAATATAAATATAAAAATTTACCTTTCCTGAACCAGGTATTGGGTTCCGGCCAAAACCAAAACAAGACCTTCATTTGAAAAAGTAGTTTCATGTAACAGCATGTTAATTTTTTTTTTTTTATAAAGTTTAAATGTAAAAATTAGAAATCTTTTATGTTATGAATTTCAAAGCTAATAATTTAATCATCCAAAACCAATAATTTAATCAGCAATTTTCAAATAAGGGATCATATGATATTCCAATTTTTAAAATTATAAATAATTTATTAATAGGAGTTGCACAAAAAGAAGGAAAATCATTTCTTTTTGTTGGAGCTGCTATCAACAATTTTGGGTACAGAAATCTTGAGATAATCAGCAAAAGCAGACTTAGTTCTTTGTAAAGCAGACTTCTCCTGAACCAAAAGCAAAAGAGCAAAGTAAGAATTGAGAGAAAGCTCACTTTGTTTGTGTTTGTGTCTCTCCAAAGTTTGTTTATCTTGTTCGAGGGTGGTGGGGTATTTCTGCTCGATGGATTTGATGGAATCGAGGATTTGGTTGATAGAGGTAGTCTCGATTTTTTTGTTGATTGGTTTGCTTGGATCTAATTTTCCTTTCAAAAATAATGTTGTAAAAAATAAAATTAAATTAATAATTTGAAGAATATTTAAATAACAAATATTAATTAAAATAAAAATAAAAATAATAAAATTTTAGTTTTTAAAAAAAAAAAAATTAAAATTTTACCATTAATAATTAATTTGAGTTCAGTAGAGTTGGCAAAACAAATTCTGGACCATCTTAAATACTCCTCACTAAAACCGTTCATGTTGAAAGTTTTGGTGTGGTTGTAAGTGTACTTTTCAAAGGCTTGCTTCCTCTTTTGTTTGATGGAAGGGTTAACGTCCTCGAAGTCAAAAGTGACTGGATAAAAAGTGTCTTGGTTGTCTTCATAAACCTTTTTTTAAAAAAAAAATGAAAAAAATTTAATTAAAATTTTGATAATAATTTTCAAAAAAAAAATTAATTAAAATATTACAAAATAAAAAATTTTTTTAAAAAAATTTATTTAAAATAATAATTTTGATACAAAAATCAAAAAAAAAGAAAATTTTATTAAAAAACAAGGTTACAAAACCACTGAAAATCAAGAGATCGTAGTAGAGGCGTTCTCCGTAGTACATGTAGATCTGCTTTCCCTTCTCGACTTTCTCCATAGAGTAAAAAACGCAGCTTTTTTTCTCTGGGTCGAAATCTGTGGAGAGTTTGCCTAAAAAAAATTATGAAAAAAATTATATTTTTTTTAAGAGAAAAAAAGATTTTTTTTAAGAAAATTAATGATAAACAGTTTGAAAAAATGATAAAAAAAATGAATTTTTTAAAAAAAATAATTAAAAAAAAAATAATAGATAAAGAATAAAATCAATGAAAATAAAGAAAAGGGAATTAGGAGTTTTTATTAATAATTAATTTTTAATTCTCAAAGAAAAAAAAAAGAAAAAAAATTTTAACCATTTTTGTGATTGCACATATCGTAGATGGGAATCAAAGCTAATTGGAAATTATTAGGACTGTTATCAATATTTTGATTGGTAGAGAGTTGGTTCTTGGGGATGTTGTTTTGACGGGTGTAGAGAGTGGATTTGGCCCAGATGTAGTCTTCTATTCTCAATCCCTGTATAATTTCATTTTGTGATAAAATTTGGTTCATTGCAAGGTACTCTCTGCTTGCGTACAAAAAATTTCTGTATATTTTTACTTTTTTTTTAAATGAAAAAAAAGTTTATGAAATATTCCGAAAAAATTCAAATTTAGTGTTCGAATTGAAAGAATGAATTATTATTCAAATGAAAAACAAAAACGAAAAAAAATGAGAATATTGAAATAAAGTAAAAAAAAAAAAATGTAAAAATCACAATTATTTTTATTAATTTTTTAAAAAATAAATGAAAAAAAAAATTTTAATGATGCATTCGTATAAAGAAAAGAAAACAAAAAAATATTCAAATTATTGTCCAAATGAAAACAAACAAAATAATGAGAACATTGAAATTTTGGAATTAAAGTTTATAAAATAATAAAAAAAATGCAAAAAAGAATTTTTTTTACTGAAAATGGGAGAAGCTTGAAGCAACTCTAGCTCTTTCAAGGACCAATAGAAAGGGCAATTGAAAGATTTGGGCAAGATCTGAAGATAAGGAGCCCAAAAAGAGGATTCGCGATGGAGATGCTCGCCTATCAACAAGAAGAGGAGGGGATTCCTCTTGAAGAGCTCGTTCTCCCTGATCTTCTCGAATCTCTTATCCAACAGCCCATTCTCTTCTGTCATCATGAATTTGATGGGCACGCTGAAGATCAAGGATCCCAATTCGATCTCTTCCTTTGATATTATCCCATTCCCTTCTTCTGTCTTCTCTATTTGGATGTTATTTGGGAATTCGTAGTCGTTGCTTTTGAACCATTCTTGAAATTGTTTCATTTTTTCTTCGTCACTTGGCTCTTCCTTTTCGTTGTTGGTGTTTGTTTTATTGTTTGATTGCACATTCTTCAATAATTGGATTATTGTAAAGATCTTTTTGAGATTATCGAATGAGGATTCTGGATTTTGAGACAAAACTAATTTTTTTTTGATGATTTTTAAGAATATTCAATTATTATTGTGATATTGATCCAATTTATTTAATTTTTGTTAATGATATCATTGAATAGCTTTTTAAATACTAAAAAATTAAAGATTACATTGAATAAAATTATTGATGATCTTTTGTTCTTGAGATAGATTGCTCATTTTTTTTTTTTTTTAAAAGTGAATTTTTCTATTTGTGTAACTCATTTCTTGAAAAAGAGATTTGTGGTTTCAATCTTTAATAAACAAAAATAATTAGTATTAATCATATGGTGGTCTCAATTTTTCTCATTCAATCCCCAATGTAACTTTAAATCTATTTTTTTATCGAACAAGTGAAATGATATGCCAATATTTTCGCTTCCGAGTATTTTGATGATAGATCTTTGAATTACTTTATCAAAATACCTATTTTAAAATTTAATTTCAATATTGTATATATCATATATGTTTTACCATTCATCCTCTGAGCAACATAAAAATTATTGTGAATAAATAAATTATATGATGAATGATACCAAATGAAAGTGTTGTTTTGAATTTTCCTTTGTTGGTTTTCTTTATTATCATATCTCTGAATGATTTGAAAATATAATCAATTTTTGAGAGGGATTAAAATTTGTTTTTTACGTTATCATCTCATGGAAATTCTTCAATTTGGTTTCATTTATCTTGTGTGCTCCTTAAATCAATGAATGAATTGTATTTTTAATCTCAAAGAAAAATATAATTACTTTCTCTTGCATATTCCCCAAGATTATTTGTGCTCATTTTCGAAGATCAATTTTTTTTTTATTTTTCATTGAGGATCACTTTTGTAAAATAAAAAAGAAACATCAGTTTTAAAATGTAAAATTTAATGATTTATTTTTTAAAATAACAACAACAATTAGTTTTTTTCAAAACTAAAATTTTTTTTTGATTGATGATGAAAGAAAAAGTAATCCAAAATCAAATCAAAAAAAAAAAAGAGAATAATACAAAAAAGATCAAGAAGGTTAAATTTTTTTGTTGCAGTTCTTCAAGATACGTCTACCGTGAGGGGTATGTCTCAAAGAAGGAAGAAAAGGTTTGATCTTCTCAACAAGTAAGCGGTATTGCTGAGGATCAGAAACAGTAAGAGCAGTTTGGATGACATAATTAGCATAAGGATCTTGGAGAAGGTTCCCAAGATTTTTGGTGTTAATTAGCTCGGTCAAAAAAACTTTTCTGTGTTTCTTGTCAGCAAGTTGGAGGCATTTCTCAACAACATTGGAAGAAAACTTTTGGGTAGAAAGTCTAACTATATTGTTTTGAAACTTGGAGATGAGGTTGTTTTTGCAAGATTCAAGATTGAGCTCAAGAACGTACTGAGTAACATAATTCCCATAAGGATCTTGGACAAGTGCAAGAGCATTGGAGATGATCTCATCGATCAACTGCTTCTTTTGGCTCTCAGAAGCAAAGTCAATGCATCTTTGCAAAACACAGCAACCATGGCGATGTGTAGCAACTTCGACACAACTCTTGGTCACAGCGTCATAAATGAACTGATTGTCCTGCGAAGAAAGCTTGTTAAGGCATCTCTGAATAACATGATTACCATTCAAGTCTTGAATGAGCTGAACAACGTTATAGCTAAAAGCCTCGATGATCTTGGTGATTTGTTGAGGAAGGGTGAGACACTCGATGAGCTTTTGGACTGCTCTTGTGCCATGCATGTTTTGCGCAACATAAACCAATTCTGTGCCAACAGATTCGATGATCTGAAGTCTTTGGAGGTCATTGCAGTGATCCAGAAGTTTTTGGCAAAGATAATTTCCGAAAGGATCCACCATTAATTCCGCGAAATGTTGATGGATTTCATTGAAGATGATCGGTACGGTTGTCTCTGTTTCTTCTTCGATCTTTTTCTGCAAGAATCTGCATCCTTGTTGATCTTTACAAAGATAATAAATATGTCCAATAGATTCCTCCATTGTGGTGATGTTGGCAGGTTTCTTGAGGGAAACGGGAGGAGGGACATTCTTGGGTATAATGGTTTCGGTGGGCTTCATAGGCTGATTCGAATGAAGAAAATTACAATTGTTACCACGCATGCATTGTCCAAGAAGAAAATATCTACAAATACTGGCTCTTTTATTGACATTCATTCCAATGGGAGGAACAGGATTGGTGATATTTTGTTTGATAGGATAATACCCCGAGAGGATAGCATTGTTAGAGGGATTATTATTCTGATTCGGAAAGGGAGAGATTGGGAAGGAACCATTGTTGATATGAGGATTGTTCATCATGTTATTGTTCACCAACAAATTGGGATAGTGAAAATCTTGTGGATTAAAGGTTTGAAAGCGAGTGGGAGAAGGAGGGGGATTATGCAAAGAGGGTCCTTGAGGATTATTGGGATTCACTGTCAAAAAATTGTTCTGATCCTGTTTGAAGTATTTGGATTCGAAAGGAAGGCCATTTGAAGAACCATTCGGCAGATTCTCCAATGGAGGAAGATTCCACTTTTGTTCCTGATTTTGAAAAATTTGGAAGGATGATTTTGGATAGGAATTGAATTGATAACCCATGTTGGATGGAATTGGTTGGGAGGAAGAAAGATCATTATTATTCGAAAGCTTTTCTGAATTTTCGTTTGCATTTTCATTCTTGATTACGTGGTTTGGAATATCGGTTTTTTTGGGGGAAAGAAGACCATCTTCCCTTCTCTGCAATTGATCCAATTCCTCCTTTCTTTTTTGTTCAAATTTTATTTCTTCATTCTTTAATGAGAAATTTTCTCTATCTTCAGGATCTTCATTCAAAATGGGTAAAATATTAGTAACTTTTTTGACAAGATTTTCTGGGACTTTTGGGGCATTGATCTTTGGGGAATTGAATAGATCCTCCGAAGATGAGAGATAATCAGAATCTTCTGATAAATCTGGCAATAGATGGCCAATATCAAATGTTAATCCCTCCTTTGATGGAAACAATCCCTCTTTGGGAAAAATCATTTTTCTCCTTTGTCCAGGAGATCCAGATCTTCGAGATAATGTTGGCGAATTTTCTGGGGTCAATCTCTTATGATTTGGCAAAATTTTGAATGGATATGGATATTTCTCTGTTGGATTAAACTAATAAATTTATATGTTATATTAAATAATAATAAGGGCTAAATAAAAACACATACATCTTTTTCATCATCTTCAACACTATTTGGCACAGAATTATCTTGTTGATTTTCTTTTCCAGATAATTTTTCTCTCGTGGGGATTTCTATCTTCTCACTTTTTTTCATTTACAAATTTGCCGTTTATTGTTTATTTTCTAATGTTTTATATGTGGGTTGTTTTGGTAGTTAGTGATTTGAGCTTTATGTGAAGAATAATACAAAGATTTTAAAATATTATACAATATATAATTTACTTTTTTTTATTTTTATTCAATAATTTTTTTAATTATTTTCATTGTCCTCAATAAATTTAAAAATTTATACTGATTATCACCTTTTAAAATCGAAATTAATATTCTCGAAAGTTTGTTTATTTTGGAATTCAACTTTTTGGTTAAATTATTTTTTGATTTTGGCAATTATAGAGAAGAAATGAAAAATATATTAAAATATTTTTTATTTTATAAAAAAATAAAAAAAAAAATAAAGATAATCCTATATTTATTAAACTCACATCTTAGGTAAATTTTCTTTAAATCTTTGATCCTTTTTTTTTATCTTGTTTATTTTTTTTTTAATTTCCCTTCTTTAAAAATTTTTTTGCTTGATTATAATCATCAAAATTTTTATAATTTTCCTGTGTTTCATTATCATCATCTTTTGTTCAATTTTCATCTATGATCATATTATTTTGTTATTTTGTTTTTGCTTGCTCTTTCAATTTTGATCAGTCAAACTAATAATAATATTCATTCTTTCAAAAATGCAACAACCTAATCCCAATGAAAATAATAACAACAGTGATAATAATAACTTTACAAATAATATTATAGAAGAAGGATATCAAGAGAATGTAAATGTTAACAATAATGTTAATAATAATGTAATTCCTTCTGAAAACGTTGAAAATGATGCAAAGAATAATTTAATTGTAAATTATTTGCCTCCAAACATGACAGAAGCTCAACTCAAAGATCTATTCAATGAGTTTGGTGATTTGGAATCTGTAAAATTGATGACAGATAAAATGACTAAAGTGTCATTAGGATATGGATTTGTCAAATTTGTAAGAGATGAAGATGCCAAGAAAGCAATGGAAGCAGTAAATGGTAAAAAAAAAAAAGAATTTTACTAACAAATTTTTAGACAACAAAAAATTTATTTTTAGAATTATTGTTAATTTTTCTTTCTAAAAAAAAAAAAAATACAGGTAAAGTAATTGAAAATAAAACTTTGAAAGTGAATTTGGCAAAGCAAAATGGGAAGTTGAAGAAATCAAACATCTATATTGCTTATCTATCAAATCAGATTACAGATAAATTTGTCTTGAAGAATTACTTTGAAAAATTTGGGAAAATTATTGATACAAAATTGCTTTCTGATGAAAGAGGAGTCAATAAAGGAGTTGGGTTTGTGAGATTTGAAAATAAACAAGACGCAGTGAAGGCAATCCAAGCAATGAATGGATCAATGGATCCCAATATTTGCAATGGTACTCATGCTTTGGTAGTCAAATTCAGCGATATAGATAAGAACAATGATAAAGGAAAGATGGGAAAAAATCATTTCAAGCAACCATTTATGAAAAATTATGCTATGTACCAAGGATATCGTTACAACCCTTATGGTAAAAAAAAAAAACAATAATTGTAAGTAATACAATAATTATTTTTAATAGGAAATGCTTATGGAGGTGCACCCAATCCTTACCTCAATCAAGTTCCATACACAAATCCCTATCCTTATCCCCAAGAAAATTACAACAATTTCCAACAACCCAACATGAATTTTAATTATCCTCAACCAAATGTTAATTACAATTCTCCTATGCCTCCTCCTAACATGAATAACAACAACATGAATAATAATACTCCAAAAAATTTTGCACCAGTCATGCCAAATAATGATGGATTATTTTGTTTATTCGTTTACAATCTTCCTCCTGAGTCTGATGACAATCTTGTTTTCCGTATGTTTAGCCCTTACGGAAGCATCTCTACTGTCAAAGTCATCAAGGAACCAAACACTGGTCAATGTAAGGGTTTCGCTTTCGTCAACTTTTTCAAATATGAAGAAGCTTATGCTGCCATAACTGGACTCGATGGTTCCCGTTGTGGAAACAAGAATCTTCAAGTTAGTTTCAAAAAACCAAATAATTAAATTTTCATGATATTTTTTCATATTTGAATACACATTCCTTGTTTTATTAATTTCTTTTACTTCAAATTAATATGATCTTCCCATTCATTGATTGCAATTAAGGATCTTTTTTGTAATACAAAAAAAAAAAAAAAAATGGAATTAGAAAGTGAACCAGTTGAAATACAAAAAGGAGTATATGTTTTGAATGTTGATGAATACAATAAAAAGAAAAACAAATTGATACAAGATGGAATAAAAAGTCTTCAAGTAATCACTGATTTTGATAGGTAATTATATTTTTGGCTTATATACATAACATGACCTCGATTCAATTTTATTATAAGCACATTGACTATGCCTGGAAAATTAACTAGTTGGGGTATCATATTTTTCAAAAGATTCTCTCAAATATTTCTCAAAAAAAAAAAATGAAAAACATTAGGATTGATTGAAAGATCAAATAAATTTTCAAAAGAATATTTCGAAGAAACTAAAGAATTATACAACAAATATTATCCTATAGAATGCAATCTTCAATTGCCTTACGAAGAAAAATTGAAAGCGATGGTAGAATGGTGGGATTCTGCACATAATGCTTTGATCAAAGAAAAACCTACAAAGGCAAACTTTTCGGAGATAGTGAAAGAAAATAAAGAAAAAATAGCATTCAGAAATGGAAAGTAAATTAAATGTTTTTAATTTATATTTAAATGATTTTTTTGAAACTATTTTTGTTTGTTATAGTGACAGTTTCTTTCAATTTTGTAAAGAAAAGAACGTACCATTGCTCATTTTTTCTGCCGGTTTAGGAGATGTCATCGATGCAATGCTCAACGAATACAATTTGGAGTCAGAAAATGTGCACGTTGTTTCTAATTTCATCCAATTCGATGAAAAAGGAGCCGCTTTGAAGTTTCAATCAGATAATATCCATATTTACAACAAAAAAGAAGCCAATTTAAAAGATACTCCTTTTGCAAAATCTTTAGTAGAGAGAAGAAATGTTATTTTGATGGGTGACAGCGAAGGTGACATTCATATGCACGAAGGTATTGAGCACGATCTTGTTTTTAAGGTCGGTTTCCTTAACAAGTCCAACATAACCAATTTGAAAATCTATTCTCGCATTTTTGATGTTGTCTTGGTCGAGGATCCATCTTTAGATTTGGTACTTGATATCTTCAAACAAATGTGATTAAATCATTTTAAAGATCCTTTTAAAGTTATGTTTTGAAATCTAGATCACAAAAAAGCTGAAATAATGACATAAAGTTTGAAATATTAGTTCTTTATTTATTTAGAAATCATAAAAATAAAAAAAATAAAAAAATTGTGTCAAACTTGCCAACAGAAAAATATAAAATTTCTAAAAAAGAGAATATACAGTTTAATTAAAAGAAATATAAGAAAATGATGGAAGAAGAAATCAAATTGGAGGATTCTCATAGCTATGATAGAAAATCACATGGCAAACATTCTGCAAGGAAACATAAAAAATCCGTCAATGATTCTCATAGTTCTGAAAGAAGAAAGAAATCACAGGAATCTGGAAGGAAAAAAAGATATGATGCCCCACCATCCTCCAGAGAAAATGCGCCTGAATATCATAGAATCCCTCCTAAATATACCACGAATAATAAAGAAGAAGAGGAGATTGTATACGATAATGATGAAAGCGAGAAAGACGAAGAATTTGTTGATCAAAGATTGGAATATTATACCCAAAAATTGAAACAGATTTCCAATGATTCCAAATATCTCGATGATTCATCCTTGCCTGACACTAGAATGATCACAAGATACAGAATGAAGAATACCAATCAAAAGATCAAGTTCTATAAGGAATTGCTCTTGAAATTCAAATCCAATAAGAAACCCTACAAGGCCTCCGTCAATCGCCATCTCAGATTTTTGTTGAGGAAATATGATTTGCTCAACAGTCTCTCCAATAATTTGAGGGATCCAATCGAGATTAAGAAAATTCAAAAAAAAATCAATGTAAAAAAAATTAATTACACTAAATTTGAATTCCTCTTCAAATAATATCTTGTTTATATAATTTTTTTGTTTTTTTTTGAACATAGGATACCAAAAAATGGATTTCACACTACAACTATCTCAAACAAAGAGGAAATGTCGAAGATACAACAGAGGAACAACCACAAAGAAGACAGAATAGAGGCAAGAGCAACAGGGAAGACGAGAGTTCCTATTCCTTCTCCAGCGACTTGGAAGCAGTAAAGAGAAAATCCAAAGGAGGCAGATATCCTCCTTCTTCTCATCACCGCACTGAGCACAGACACCATTACAGCTCTCACTACGAAGATTCTGTTGATCACAGAAAGGTGAGACCAAGCGAAGAGTCTGTCATTGAGTTAAGTAAAAAAAAAGTTTTGTTTTTTCAGTTCTTTAAACTTTTTAAATTGTATAATCACTTTTCACTTTTATTTTTTAGACCCATTATAAATTTTTTCATTTTTAATTTGAACAATAAGCCACTTATTTTTTATTTTACTTTTTTTTCTATCAAAAGACAACGCCGAAAATGTTCCAGACGAGGTCGTTTACCATTACTACAAACCCGGAAAGTCAGGAGGATGGGAACACAAAGTGGTGAGCAATGTCAAACCCTACGAGAAACAAGGAAAAGTTTTCGTCAAAAAGCACCACGAGTTCAAAAACCACCACCACTACCTCGATGATGAAAACACCCATACTAGATTCTCCAGGAGGGATCAAACTGTTTACGATGGTCCTTCTTCTCGTTATCGCTCTGGTTACATTGACGATGAGTATGTCTACTATGATGGTATGAAGACTGTTTATAATCCTCACTACTACAAGTACAACCACAGAAAGCCTTACAACATCTACATCAAGAATTACTATTAATTTTTTTTTTTTTAAAAAAAAAATCTACAAAATAATTCTTGAAAAATTTTTATTTTGTCATATGTTTGCGAACAAATCAATTAAAAAATTTAAAAAATCAATTTGAATCTCCCTTTTCTTTTGCATCATTCATTGGATCTTTTTTGGGTTCTTCTTTGGGTTTTAAATTCTTCAATTCATTGATGTATTCTTCATCTCTTATCCCTCCCTCATAAATTCTGATGTGATTCATTCTTTGGAAAAAAGATTATTCTCTTGTGAAAAAAAAAAATAAAATTTTAATCTACCTGTAATGTTTGCATTTGCACATATCATGTTTTTTATTTTCATCATAAGTATAATGATCATCACCATAAGATACTACTTTCAACTTTGGACATTCACATAGAATACATTCTAAAAGAAGTAAAACAAAAAAAATTATAAACCTTTAAATTTTTCTTACCCTCATTGTCCTCATAAGCTTTTTTGTTAAAGTAACTTTTTTGATCATTTCCGGTTATATAATTTAAATGAGAAAGATTCATTTTCAATTTTTTTTTTAATAATTATCCAAGCTTTTTTTGATAATTTAATATATTTTAATTTATATAATAATTTTCGTTTTTGAAAAAAGTTTAAAAAAATTAAATATCAAAGTGTTTGATTCATAGAAATCTCTGATTAAAATTTCTTCATGTGGATTTTGTTTTTAATTTAAAAATCTTGGAATTTCTTCATTTTGATTGATATATCCTCCAAATTAAAAAATAAAAATGGTTTGAAATATTTTTTTTTTTGATATGCACCATATAATTTTGATTATCAACATAAGATACCAAATTATTATCATTTGTAATTGATTATATTTTATTCTAGAATTCTTTTGAATTAAATAATGATAAACAAATACCAGAACTGATTCGACAAATTGAAAGCAATCCCCACCTAAAAAAATTAAAATTTGGATATAGGGGAGAATCTTCAAAGTATCTCTTCAATATATTGAAATCAAAGGATATCCTCACCAAAATTAAAATCAATAATTTGGATGAAGAACTTTCTGATTATATCCGAAATTCCAAAAATTTGAAGAAATTGGTGATTGCTATGGAGAATGAATATTTCATTGAGGTATAATTTTTTTTGCAATAATTGCGCCAAAAATAAACGGATCGATTTCAATTTAATAATTTCACAAAAAAAGGCTATCAAAGCAAACGAATCAATCGAAGAAATAGTATTTCACGAATCAAATGGATCAAATGAAGGGTTGATAGAAGTGCTCAAAACTCTTCAAAACAAAACCAACGTCAAAAAAGTGACTCTGTTCAATTATAGTCTCCAAGACGAATCGGAAAAAATAGGAGAGATTTTGGCCAATTTCAAATCCCTCCAAAGTTTTAGAATGATCTCCGAAGATGGATCCAACTATAATAGTGTTGCAGGTTTCTTTTTTTTTTTTGAAAAGAAAAAATAATAAAATTATAATTTAACTTTAATATTCTTCAATTTTTAAAAGAAATTTTAGAAGGAATAAAAAAAAATGAATCAATTACTACTCTTGCTCTTAAAAATCTAGAAACCAATGAAGAAGAAGAGGACAAACTCATCCCCAAACTATTGGAAGCTAAAAAGAACCTAGAAACTTTGAAAATAACGACTCAAAATTATTTAGGGAATGAGTTTCAGTATATTTGTGAGGCACTTGTTGGCTATCCTTCCTTGAAAAACTTGAGCCTTCGAAATACCCATGCAACCGAAGAGGGTTTTCAAACTCTCAATACTTATCTAAGTACTACTGAAAGTATCACTTCTTTGTAAAATTAACATTTCAGTTTTTTTTTTTTTACATTTTTTATTTTTTAAAATTAAAAATTTAGAGATATTTCAAATTGCAATGAAGACGGCAACGATATTGTCGAAATCATCAAAGAAGGTCTTGAAATTAACACGTCACTCAGAAAGATTGACCTCGAGGGCACGGGTATTGATGAAGAAGGAATGAAAACCATCTCTGAGCTTTTACTGGTCAAAAAATGGGAAGTTTTGAAACTAAGTGAAAACTGCTCTGGTGACGAAGTCATGGTGGTATTTGAATCTTTGAAAACTAACAAGTATCTGAAAAAGATTTATCTTCAACTCTTCAGTGATAGAACAGATAAAGGTTTTCTTGTTTTTGATTACCTCAAGTCTAACAATACTTTGCAAGAACTTTTGATTGGTGATGCTTTGGGGGATTATTATCCTTTCATCATCGATTTGTTGAAAGTGAATCATACCATCTTTTTCATTGGTGACAAATCTAACAAGAAAGGGAGGTTCGA
>JAMYWO010000583.1:0-11037 GCA_024220525.1 Cochliopodium minus | reverse complement strand
AAATACAAAATCTTATTTGGTTACAAAAAGGGATATATGATAAGATATCAAATTAAATTATCAAAAGAAAAAGGAATAATTGAAAAATCTAAGAAATAGATACGTAGATATTTATTAAAAAAAATTCTATACCTGGAAGAAATGCAACACAATCACGTAGCATGGATCCTATAGGATGGATATGTTAATAATAAAATTAAATTCTCAAATCTCTTTTTATTTTTTTTTTACCACAGCTCAATGCGATGTCAGCATCTTCCAATGCCTCCATTAATGAATCCAATATTTCAGAATTGGCGATATGTGTGACAACCGGCTGGTTTCCTCCTTTTTCATATTTAACAATATGCCCAAATATTTGAACCCAATCTTTTTTTGACTAAAAATAAAGAAAATATAATTGATTAAAATGTTAGAAATAAAGGGTATAATTGGGAGTATTTGAATTTAATTTTATACAAAAAAGAGAAATGTTGAGATGAACTCTGTAAATTATTCTGAATTTTCTTAATTTGAAGAAATAATAATTGTTGAAAGCATAAAATCAAAAAAAAATAAGAATGCACAAGTCTTAAATAGATATTAGCAAAATATCATTTCCCAAATTGTATATTATTTTATGTTTTATTTTGATGAATCAAATAAAAAAATTTTATATTTCCTTTTTTGAAAAAGATTTGTTTTTTTTTAATTTACCTCGAATGTCAAATCAACAAAACATACCACCATATCCATAATAAGACCATGTTTGATGAGATTTTCAATCAATTCTCCCACGGAAGGTTGATTTGTAGGTCCTTGGCCAGTTTCTCCGAAAAGGGTATATTTCATTAGTGTTATACAGTAAGATAATTGTTCAACAGCCTTTCATTTGAAATAAAATTTGATATTTTCTTTCAATTTAAAAATATAATGTATTAAGCTAACAAACCTTTTTATAATTTTTTTCAGGGCTTTCATCATTTTCGATAATAGTGATATTATCTTTTGATAATCTACATAATTCTGCTGAATTTTTTACTTTCTTCTTAAATTTATCAATGTCTTTTTTATTCATTTTATATTCTTGCTTTTAGTTTGAAATGCTATAAGATCTTTTGTTTTTAATTGATATAGGAGTATTTATATTTTTTTTATACTCAATTTTTTATTTATATTTTTTTTATTTTTTTGAAAGTTAACTGAATAAAAATAATAAAAAAAAAATCTCATAAAGAAGAATTGAAAACACCTTCTTGAATCATCAAAAAAGAATAGATCTTTCACTCAAAAAAAAATAAACAAATTAAAAGTGATAGAAATTAAAAATAAAGACTTTTTGTTTTTAATATTTCAATCAGATTGGAAAATGAATTTTTTTCCACTCATTATAACCTATAACTTGAAAAGATAAACCATTTTGAGGAAATACAGATTCTTTCTCTACAACATATACAATTACATTACCAGCTTTGAGAAGAGGAGTGTTGCCAACAATCATCTTGCTATTCTGTTGGTTGAGCTGGACATGCTTGGTAGTGCCATCCTCTTCTCTGAATACTACGGTATAATTAGGGAGATTCGAAGGAAAACTCCCAACGATGGTGATGGGGAAGTTGGTGTTCTCAGGGATAGGATTAGGATAGATACATTCAGGATTAGGGGAGGTGGAATTTTTATTTTGATTGATCTGATCACTATGAGAAACCAAATTGAACAAGGAAGAAGACCATACACCTAATTTGACCCAATCATATTTGTTTTTATAGTTCTTGGTCTCCCACAAGACGAAATGAAGCTTAAATCTACCCTGTGTGGATTGCAATTTTCTTTTTTTGGAAGAGATATCCTCACTGCCTGATTCGGATTCGTTGGTGATCTTTTGGTAGTACATATTGGTGGTTACATTGAATCCAAATTTCAATTTGATGGTGTTTTCTTTGGGATTGAGAGGGAATATACAAGATGAGGAATGTGTCTTTTTATGTTGTGAAAAAAAGTTTTTTTTCTTTGGAATACAAACTTCATTAGAAGAAGAATCCATCAACATCACCTAATTTATTCAATATTGAAAAGATTAAAATGTGAAATTTCTCAACAAATTTTTTTTGTTTACCTCAACACAACAGTTTTGATGAACAGCTAGTTGATATTTTACAACAGGAACAGGCTTAGCCCAACGGAGGTAAGCACTGACAGGAGAAGGAAGCCAATTAACCTTGAAACTTCCATTGGAGATGTTATTATAGATCTCAAAGCAATCAGTGCTTTGGGGAGAACCACTGTCCTTGCTATCACTTCCGCCACTATCATTATTGTTATTGTTGACAACAGATTTAGGCCTGTAATTGTTGGTGGAATTAGAAGAACCATAAGAATTGGTTAGGGAGTTGGGTATTTGGGTTTGGGAGTTGTAGGATGGGTGGAAGGAGTTGGATCCAGGTGTGCTTCGGGTGCTGATAGGATTCTTGTGGGTGACATTGTGGTCAAAGAAGGTTTCGATGTTGCTGTTGGGGCTCCAGTTGCCGTCAGAGTTGTTTCCACTCTGGGGATTGCCACTTCGGTTGTTGTAGTGGTTGGGTGTCTTTTCATCGCTATCGTTATCCATCATCGATCCGGAATAATCATTTCCCATGCTGGGATCCATTGATCCAGTATCACCTAGATCACCCATGTAGCTCATATTATAGACTATTTCATTGATGTTTTCATTGATGTTTTTCTTTTCACTGTTCCATTTGTAAAGAAAGTTATCATCTCTTAGTTCCCAAAAGAAGATGGAAGGTACGATCGGAGAATTAGAAGTTAGCAAGGCCAAGTAATTGAAGATCTCAAAGTGTTTTTGCGAAAAGAAGAGAGGAGTTTCACCGTATCTATTTAATACATTAGGATTGGAACCAAGGTTGATCAATTCCTTCACAATGGCGAAAGAACCAAAGTATGCAGCAAAATGCAAACAAGTGTTTCCATCCTCATCAATATCGTTCAAGTTGATTTCGAGATTGTTCTTGTTTTTGAGGATGATGGATACGTTTTCCCAACTCTGATTGAGACAAGCCACCATGAGAGGACTTCTCTGCTTGAAATCTTTTTGGGAGAACAATTTGGGGGAGTAGTTGATGATCGTCTTCTTGAAAATGGGATAACAACAATCTATGTAGCATGGATTCAATTTTATTTTCTGTGAATTTGGAAAGTTCTGGTGATGATCATATTGGATGGGATTACTGCTAAAGTGTGGAGATTCTATCGCTATGAGATAGGATGCCTCATATATGCTTCTTGGTACCTTGATATCTATTTTCTTTTTATCTTTGATGGATTGAACATAGATTTTGAAGAAAATGATCCTCTCATTGATCAAATGGATCTCACATGATTTTCCCTCTACTTCGGAGAAATCCCCGGAAAGTTCCAGCTGTATGAATTGATTATCTGAAATATTGACCACGATATCAGACAAGGGGATGGTTCTTTTAGGTGCAAATGTCGGGTTAGGTTGATTAAAATTTCTCTCAGAGAAAAGATTGGGCAATTCTTTGACACAGATAGAGTTTATGATCCATCCACGAAAGATCTGCGAGAATCTGACAGAGATATGATCCTTTTTGAGCGCTTTATTGTGAATTTTTTTGAGCAAGAGATCTTGAGGGATGAAGCAGGAATGTTTTGTCTCCTTGCCACAATAAAAATCAATTTTTTGTTCTTGGAAGATCCTTGTTGCGCATTCCTCCAAGAAATGATATATTTGCACAGCTTTATAATCGTTATTTTGATTTTCTGTGGATGGTGAGATCACATCCTCATCATATTCATTTTTTATTTCATTTATGCAATCAATGAGTAATTCTGAGAGTTTATGGAATTCCTCATTATTATTTGTGAAGAAATAAGCTAGATAGAAGAGATTCTTTGTCCATATCAATGTGTTGGATCCTACAATTGTCTTATTTTTCCTATTCAGTACATTCTCTAATATTGGACTAAAACAATCGAATAATATGAGTCTTGGCGATAATACTTTACCAAATTCCAAAAATATCGATGTTATTTGTGGCATTTGGATCATGCCTTGGTTCTGCATGTTATTGAGATGTGTCTTTAATTCTTGCATTCTATTCTTTATTGCTTCCAATTTTATTCTAATCTTCAAGTGATATTGCATCAAATTTATCTTATTACATAATTTGTCTATTAATTGTATTATTGATAGTTTTTGATTTTGTGTTGGATATTGAATTAAATTGGTCAATTGTTCCCCTATTTCATACAGAGAATTATCTTTTGAGGATAATTTTATTTGGGATAAAAATGTTAATAAAAAGTTAAAAATGAAAAAAATTTTTTTTTTTTTATTATTTGGATCTCCACAATAATAATAAATTTTTTTTTTTTTGATTTTAGAATATTCAATATAATTTTAATACCTATTATCTCCATCTTCAATTATCTTCTTTTTGGAAATCTTATTAAATTTTTTTTTTAAAGGCTTTTTACCTATTTTTTTTTTTATATTTTATATTATTTTTATAAATTTTTTTTAATTTATATTTTTAAAGTTGAAGAAAGAGAAAACATAATTAAAAACAGAATTTATTTTGGAATATCCAGATACATACGGAAAACCTTGTTTCAAAAAAAAAAAAAAGATTCAATTGTTTTAATTTAATCTCTCTTCTAAATTTCAAACTATTAAAGAAGAAAGATATTAAAAATAATATTAATTTATTTATTTTTTTGTTAATATTTTGATAAATAAAAGACTCAATTTGATAAAAATCTGTAAATTCAGAGGAGGAGATTGAAATTCTATAAATAATATTTGTTAAATAATTAATTTTTTATTTTTATTTTCGGCTTTTTTGAGGGGAATTTTATTTTTATTGACAACATCATTTTCAAAATCTTTAAGGATAGAAGGAAGTTGAATCAATTTTGGATTCTGTAACCTCTAATAAATGAAAGTTAAAGAAATTAATTTAGAAGAAAGAATGTTTAAATTGAAAAATACAACCATCAAAATTTTCCTTACTAAATTTGCATTCCTTTTCTCTTAATAAATTGTCCTTAAAAAATAAATCCAAAAAAATTTTTGAAAGGGGAAATTATTTTGATAGTAAAAAAATAATAAATTAAATATAAAATAAATAAAAAATTAATAAAAAAAAATAAAATTTCGAATTTTAATAGGGATATTTGTTAGTTGTTTAAGTGAAATGAGGGTGATACAATTAGAAAGAAAAGAACTTCTTAAATCATTAAAAGAAAGATAAAATTTTATATCAAAAAATAAAAAATAAAATCTCAAAAATTTTATTTGCCTGGGTGAAGGCTATAAAAATTATTTTGTTTTGAACTGGGTCTAACATCTCAAAATAAATTTCGAAAATATATAAAAAAGTGAAATTTAAAAGGGAGATAAATTGGAAAACCATTAAATAAGTTGGCATGAATTATTCAGTAATTAAGAATTTATTTTATTTTTTAAAGGTTAAGAGGATTATTATTTAAAAATTTTAAGGTTTGTTTCAAATTTTTTTTAAAATTTCCAACCACTATTCAAAGAAGCAGTTTTAGCAAAGTTGTAATAGAAAGTTTCGCCAAGCCCAACAAGATGTTTATCTTCTTTGACTTCCTTGTATTCCTCGTAAGCAACATAAACAAGTTTTAGAGTATGTTCGTCAACACCTTCCCTGACAAACAAGCTTTTGATCACTTTATCCCAATCAAAGTCTTTGTGTTCAATAGTTCTTTCTATGTTCACTTCTGGTCTTTGCAGGACTAGGTAGGATATCAGCACTGATCTCCAGTAGTTGTTGATCAAAGAAAAATGAGCATTTTTATTGATTTTCCAAAGATATCTCTGAACATCTTTTTTTTTAATTAATTAATTGAATAAATAAAATTTATTATAAAATATATTATTGATTGAATTGAAAATTGAATTTCAATTTTGAAAAATTATTGAACAGAATGAGATAAAAAAAAAAAGTATGTTTACTTTTAATAGCCCTAAAAGAAGTAACCAAATGAATAACAAAAAAGTGATCCAATCCGATAAAGTAGGCGAGCTTCATCATAGTGTTCATCATCTTTTGGGCGTTCTGTGGATTATCTATCACATTTAGATCATACTTTGAAATTTTTTCAAAAGCATATGAATTGTTTTTCACTGCTTTACTTTCTCCGAAAATCCATTCATTCTTTTTCGATCGATAAGGTTGAATTAATGGGTAATCTTTTGGGGAAGCTTTTTCAATTGACAAATCAAAAATTTTTTGATTCTCTAATATCAATAGAAGTCAATGAGGTGTTTATTTTGAGTGCTATTGAAATTTGTTTTAAATCTTTATTTGATATATTCTCCACAGAGATTAATTTTTGTTTCTGAATTCATTCTCCAAAATTAAATACGTGATAAATTTTTGAAGAAATTCATAATGTGATTTGTAATCTATCAGTTTACCAATAGATCCAATATTTCTACATTCCATAAATTTGCTAACAAAAATTTGAAATATTAAAAAAAAAAAGGCTTTTTTGATTTTTTTGTTAAAAAAATTATTGCCAGTTACAATTGCTATCATCATGAGCAACATGAAATTTATTATGTGAATGTCTCTTCCTCGACCATTTCCAAATCTTCTTCTTTCTTAATTATTGATCGAAGAAAATCTTCTTGTTGAAAATAATATGAAGGAAATGGAGATAAGTAAGTAATTCATCTTTATGCCCAAATATAACACAAAAAATCCTTCTTTCTTCCCTTCTTCTTTGGTGTTGGTTGTTTTGTTGGTTGAAAAGATTGAGGGTATTCTTCGAGAGCAAAAGTTGTATAAAAGAGTATTTTTCAAGGTATGTGGTTTAAAATTTTTTAATTTCTCTTTTGAAAGTTTATCACAATATAATGCACAAATTTTGTTTTGGTTTTTCAAGAATAATCTGTGGTTTATAGGTACATAGTTTCCCAATCGAAAGGAAAGCATCTCCATTATACAAAGCAGGAGCAACGCAATATGATTCCCTGTGATTTTCGCTGTTGCCCACGATGATGAAATTGGAATCTCCTCCCTTGTTATAGTATCTTTATTTCATTCAATCAAAAACAAATTTTTTTTAATCACTTTTCGTTGAAAAAAATTAACTATTAATTATTTGATTTGCCTATCTATGTTAAATTCAAATAATGCACCTCCTATCTTCTTACAATCCATCACAAATTGTACACCTGCTATTATGTTGTTGCACATTTTCTCTTTTTGATTCTCCACATCGATATATTGTCCTCCCTTTTGTTTCACCCTTTCCAATATCCTCTCAGACGTCTCCTTCAGGTTAATCTCATCCAATCTTCCCACCACCAAGGCTCTATCCAAATATTCTTCCTCATCATGTTTCTCGAACAAAATTCTGGTGAGAAGATATGTATACAATGGGAAACTTCCGTTGGTATTTTGTTGGTCAATTTGAGAGCAAGTGGACAAAAGCTTTGAATACTTGTTTTTCAAATCTAGAATACTCATTTTTTCTTTTTTTTTTTCTTTTGTATTAGTTTATAATTCATAATTATCATAACATTATGCTTTTAATCTAGAATGCACATTTTTTCTTTTTTTTTTTCTTTTGAATTAAATTCCATGATTTTGATTGGCATAATTGTCATAACATTATGCTTTTTAATCAAAATTATTTTTTCAAAAAGAAAAAAAAAAAAAACTTAAAAATCTCGTTTTCAAAAAAATGAATGAAGAAATAAAATTTTGGGAAACTATTGATGGTGTAATTGTCATCGATTTTGGTAAAAAAAAAAAAAAAACAAAACATCTTCACAACATCTGTTATAACACAATTTTTCCTAAACTAATTTTTTCCCTTGTTAGGTACCAAAAGAACTGGATATGGTATCGCAACCAAAGAGATTGAGGATGTTGTCACAAAGTGGGGAAAATTTTCAGGATACAAAAACAAAACAGTTTTGCTTTACAAAAAAAAATTTTTCAATGGAGATAACAAGGAGTTGGAACCTGTTGCATGGGGAGATGAGGCAGAAAACAAATATCAAAAATTGGATGAGAAAGAGAGAAATGATTACTATTTGATTGATAATTTCAAGATGTTCCTCAATTATAACGATGAAAAGCCAACCTTGAGCAGGCCATCCAACAGAACTAACCTTGCACCAGGAATCAATCAACCGAACTCTCCAATCAAAAATTTGCCAATGAAGAGCCCACAAGGAAACAATCAATCAGTGAAGAATCCTCCAAAAAAGAATTCATCAGGAAACAACTCACCAAAAAAGAACCCACCAACAAATAACACACCAGTGAAAAACCCACCTAATAAGCCACTTCCAAGGAAAAATGATGAAATGCCTTTCATCGAAATGAGAGGGAGAAAGATCCCAGTAGTCAATATAATTGGAGATTTTCTCAAATTGGTGAAAAAAGATATCATTGCATACCTCAAGAATAAGAAATACATCGAAAATCTCAAGAAAGATAGATTGAAGTGTGTCATCACTGTACCTGCCATTTGGACCGACAAAATGAAATACATGATGAGAGAAGCTTGCCAGAGAGCAGGAATCATCAAGGAACTTGAATACAATCCCAAACACTTTGAATTCATGTTGGAGCCTGAAGCTGCAGCTGTGCATGTATTTCAAAGCAAAGAAGGAAAAGTATGGATCAAAGAGAGGGATGTCTTTCTTCTACTTGATGCTGGAGGAGGTACAATAGACATTTCGGTTTATGAAATGATTGGTAAAAAAAAAATTATGAATTGATTTTGATTTTTCCAAGTCGATACTGATGTTTTTGTTAACACATATTTTAAAAAATTTATTAGGTGGTCAACTTAATCAACTTATCAAGAGTTCTGGTGGTTCTGCTGGTGGTGCTTATGTCGATCTCAAGTTTGTTGAGTGGTTGTGTGATCATCTCAGAGGTAACTTTGCCAGCAATGCTTACGACAAAAACGAAGTTTTGAAGATGGACAAGAACTACTACACTTTTCTCAATAACTGGGCAAATATCAAGGAAGAATTTGGAGAAGATGAGCAAAATGATCCAAATGGATTTCAAACCATTGATATCCCAAGTTCGATGAAGAAGAAATTTCAACAACTTGGCCATACAGAAGACACAAACAATCCTATCTCACTTGAAAAAGACTCTGTCAAAATTCCCAACAAAAAGATGCTTGATTTTTTCAGAGATTCTTTGGAAAAAAGTAAGAAATACTGCGATGATATCCTCAAACAGATCAAAGTCCAAAAAGTGTTTGTGGTTGGAGGGTTTGGTGGATCACACATTTACAAAAGCGAAATCGAGAAATTTTTTCAACAAAAAAATATTCCAGTCTACAGTCCCAATGACCCTGGAAAAGCAATCATCTTGTAAATCCTTTTTTCAAAAAAAAAAAATTTATTTTCAATTTTTTAAATTTTTTTTATTTAAATTTTTTTATTTAAATTTTTTTATTTAAATTTAATTTATTTATTAATATTTCTTCATAAAGAGGAGCTTTGAAACAACACACCAAACCTTCAGTCAATAACAGAATCATTCCTGTGACTTATGGAGTTTCTGTTTGTGCTCCATTCATCCAAGGAATCCATCCAGACGAAAAAAAACTCGTTCAAAATCAGCAGGTTCTTTGTAAAGACATCTTCAGTCAAGTCATTACGGAGGGAACAAAAGTGTCTATAGGAAGCAAAATTGAGAATACTTTCGGAATCGCCAAAAATGGAGATAAATTGGAAATCTCCTTCTGTATGTACGAAGGAACTAAAAAACCCACTTATGTTACTGATACTTCAGTGAGTTTGGCTAAATTCAACTTGATTTTGCCTCCCAACATCAACAACAAATCTGTTGTCAAGACCATCTTCCATTTTGGAGAATCAGAATTGAATGCATCTGTTGAAATCGACAACAAGGAGCTTTACAGATCTCCTCTTAGATTCGATTTGTTCCAAAGAGATCAACAGGAAGAAATCAAAGAATCTTTACCTTTTCACTTGATTCTGGGTCTGGATTCATCTGGATCTATGGATGGGGAAAAATTCCAACATGTTCGAGAATGTACTGCTGAAATCTTGGAGCAATGCAGCACAGTTGAGAGCAATATCGTTTCTATGATCATTTATGATCACAAATCAGAAATAGTGGTTGGATTAGAACCGATGAGCAAAAAACAGGAAGTTCTCAAAGAAATCAAGTTCATGGGAGGAGGCACTTCTTTCAAAAATGCTTTCAACAACATTAGAGAAGTTTTGCTTTTGAATAAAAATGATCTCTATACACCTGTTGTCTTGTTTCTTACTGATGGAATGAGCGACAATGGGGATGAGGAGATAGCTTCCATTTATTTAAATTTCCCTGAAGCCCAAGTTTTCATGATTGGCTTCCAAGTTTCTGAAAAATCGAAACAACGTCTTTTGACTCTGTGTGGAGAGAAGGGGCAATATAGGGATGCCAAAGATGGAGTGGAATTAAAACAAAGATTCAAAGAGATTTCTTTATTGATCCAAAAGAATAATTAAAAAAAAGTTATTTTTTCATCAATTCAAATTTTTTTTCATATATCCACCTTAAATTCTTCAATTCCCTTTTTTTTTTTTTTTGATGATTAGAAAGAATATCAACTAATTAAACAATTGAGATTTTGAAATTGAGTTTTGAAAAGAATGAAATGTTATTAAGATGATGTTCCTCAATTTAAGAAATCAAAAGAGAATTGTTATTTGTCAAATGATCCAAAGGGTTTAATAAAGTTTTGAAGTGTGAGAATATATGTTCATTAGCTCAGTAATAACAAATACTCTTTATAATTTCTCAAAAAGTAGAAAAATCTTACGAGATATCTTCTTTCTCTCATAACTCTTGAACTTTCTCATATTTAAAGTTTCTCATCAAGAAATTATTGATTTAATTTGATATAATTTACGAGTTCTTTTTTATTTATCTCTTTCAAATTTTTTAAAATTTCCAACCACTATTCAAAGAAGCAGTTTTAGCAAAGTTGTAATAGAAAGTTTCGCCAAGCCCAACA
>JAMYWO010000582.1:3009-16281 GCA_024220525.1 Cochliopodium minus | reverse complement strand
ATAAAAAATAAAAAATAAAAAATAAAAAATAAAAAATAAAAAATAAAAAATAAAAAATAAAAAATAAACAATAAAAAAAAATATTGGATTTTAAAAAAAAAAACCATAAAAAGGACTGTTGTTCAGAATTACAAGTCTTCAGACAGTCAGATTTAGAAATTCCCGAAAGAGACATTTTTAAATAATTGGTAGATATTTCTTTCATCTCATGAATTTGTTTTGGAACATCTTCGAGGGAAGTGGGTTCATCGAACAAAATTGGATGAGGAGTTTCTGTGAATTTTATTTTCAAAACTACATTTTTCTCGTTTTGTTTTTTGATTCCTTCTGTTGCAATCAAGTTTGTTTTTTCTTCAAATAGTAAATCAAGATCCCTTATGAATTAAAAAAATATATATTAATTTGAAAATTGAAAAAAAAATCAAAAAAATCAAACATTAAATTGAAGTGAAAAATTAAAAATTAAATAAAAAATAAAAAATAAAAAAAATATTAAAATTTTATTGGAAATATAAAAAAAAATATTAAGTTTTTTTAAAAAAATAAATTTTAAAAATTTTTTTAAAAAATTAAAGTTAAAAGAAAAAAAAAAAAAAAATTGGGAATAATGTGAATGAAAATAAATTAATTTCTTGATTCTCAAAAAGTTTTACATGTTCCCACTTCTCATGATTCCTCTCCAATCACTTATTTTGACATTAGAATAACCCAAACAAAAGATAGACTCTTTTTGAGACATCAAAGACATAATATTTGTGAGTGAAATTTCGTGTTTGGGAGAATAGAATGCATAAAAACAAAACTGGAGTAGTGTTTCTCTTGGCAAGTCTTTAATCTCGACATCAAATGTCAAACATTGAACCTATCCAATTTTTAAAAATTATTTAAAAAAATGTAAAAAATTAATAATATGATTATTGATTAAATGTTGAAAAAATGTTTAAAAAAATTAATAAAATATGAATATTAATAAAATATTGAAAAAAAAATTTAAGTGAAAAAAATGATTTTTAAAATGTTGAAAAAAATGTTAAAAAAAAATTATTTTTTTTTACCCAGTTTGGAACCTTAGTTAAAAATAAATAAATGTTAAAATAAAAAATTAAACTTTTTTTTTTTTTTACATCATTGACAAGTTTAGTGAATTGTGGCTAAAATAAATCCAAAAGAAATGAAAAAATTAAAATTAAAAAAAATTAAAAAATTACTTGGCAAATTAACTCTGTACCAAAAAACAAAGAAACTTCCACATAATAATAGATATTATTAAAGTCATTTCCAAATATAGGCTCAAGAAAAGAAGCAGAGAAATTTTTCTTTGCGTTCAAGATTTGAATCTGAAAATGACTCGTCACTTCACTTTGTTTGATCACTTCAAGTTTATGTTCTCTTCTCATGAGTTTTTCAGGGAAATTTTTGATATTAAAATTTTTGACAATATTTTCTCTGAAATAAGCTAATAAAAAAATTATTTTTTGATTAAAATTTTTTAGTTTATTTTTGAAAAATTATTTTAACATTTTTTAAAAAAAAAAATTTTTTAAATTTTACCAATATTTTCGTTGACTTCGTAATTTTTAGATGAAGATTCCTTTTCTATCAACAATCCAAAATGGTGCATTCTTAAACACAATGATTTGTTTTCTCCAAAGAGATGGGGTGTTGGATCTTGATTGGCAGATGGTATAGAGTCTTCATATGTGAAGATTTTATTTTCTTCAATGTTTATTACTTCTAATTTTGAAATGAAATTTGGATTTTCTTCTTTGGGAGGATTTGTGTTTCTTAAAAAAAATAAAAAATAAAAAATAAAAAATGAACAAAAACATAAACATAAACAAACAATAAACAATAAAAATAAAAATAAAAATAACATAAATATATAATAGAAAAAACAAAAAATGAATAAAAAACAAAATAAAAAAATAACAATTTCAAAAAATTTTTTACAGATTTTCTTTAAAAGTTGAAATCCATTCAGAAACTTCATTATTGTCTTTCGCTTGGAAATTGTGGGTTATAATTTGAGAATTGTTTTTTTGTTTTATTTCGATGGTGTTGGGGTAATCTTTGCTTTCTGAAATGGAGGTGGCGGTTTTGAGGGATAAAGAACCGAAAGGAATGACTCTGTCCTTTTCAACTCCTTTGATATCTCCATTTTTTTCTAGCCTCATTGAAAACAAAACATTTCCTTTCAAAATGAAATATCTTTTTTCCTGTTTTATTTTTTCAATGTTTTTTTTATTGTTTATTTATTTTTTATTATTTATTTATTATTTTGAATGTTTTGTTGACAAAATTTTTAAAAAAAAATTAAATAAATGTAAATTTTTTACCCATTTACTGAATCCTATTAAATTGGTTTTTCTTTCCAATAAATATCCTTCTTTCAAAACAAACTAAAAAAAAAATCAATCTTGGAAATAAAGGAACAAATAAATTACCTTTGTCAAAGAAATATACTTTGTGAATCTAATTTGGTTTATATCTTGTTTGTTCACCTTCAAAATATTTTGTTTTGAAAATTTTAGAAAGATTAATATTTTTAGTTAAAAATATCTATACGGTAGAAACTGTTGTATTATTATTCTTTAATTGATTCTTGCAAGGATGATCTTTTGATGGAACCAAACAATTTCTATTAATCGAAAATATTTAATTATTTCTCTGAATCATCTTTTCCTATTGAATTTTCTTTTACCTATGAATGAGGAAATTGCATGAATTGCATAAAAAAGCACCATCCCAAATCAATTTGAGGCAATAATTACATTTCGGAGGGAATAACTATAATTCATACAGCAGGAAATTTAAAAATAATAATAATTTTTCTTCAATTTTTACTGGATTATGATCTGTGAAAGTATGAGATTGTATCTTTGGTTTGAATTTGTTTGTATCTTCAAATTCTTTGATTAATATACCTCCATTTTCCAAATCATTTTTATCAACTAATATTTATTGGAGAAAAAAAGATTAGATTTGAATATTGATTGAAAAAAATGGATAACATAATCTGGACAATTTCTTTGATGTGTTTTTTCTTTCATTCATTTTTTTTTTTCTGAAAATATAATTTGGGAAAAATAAATTAAATTAAGATCCACAATCATCTAAAAATCAAAATCCAAAATTGATTTGATGAACTATGCAATTTTTTATAAGTTCATTTGGTGATCAAATCTTTGGGAATTAAAAAAAATTCTTTTGTTGTTTTTTGCATGTTGAAAGGAATTTTTAAATTTTTTTTAGCAATAAATTGGTACAACCATTAATCAGGGTCAAGTTTTGTTTTAATTAATTCAAAATTGATTTAAAAAGAATCCCTTAAATTATTTATGCAAGCATTTTTTAATTTTATATTTATTATTATAAAATTTTCGATTTTATTAAAATTAAATTCTTATATTTTTTCATATATTTTGAAAATTAGAAGTTCAAACCTAAAGAAAATAATTTTTGAAATTTTACCTTCCTTGTTTTTGTGTTACTTCAAAACAAATTTATATTAAGTTCATGAAAAAAAAATTCAATGAGAGATCTAATTAATTTTTTTTGGGTCAATGTAATGAGGGATTGAGCAAAGAGGAAGAAATTTAAAAGTAATAGTAATAGTGTATTACTCCGAGTTTTTTTTGAATCTAATTTTATATATTCTAATATCAGCACTCCGAGTTTTTTAAATTCATAATAAAAAACAAAAAAAAAAACAAAATGGAGAATTGTAAGTAAAACTAATTTGTTACTCATTGGCAAATATAAAATAGTTCTCACTTTCATGATCCACCCCTTAAAATTTATTTTTTTTAATTTAAAAATTTACTTAAATCAATAAAAAATTTTTCTTAGATTGCTCACTGATGAAGAAGGTAAACTTTCCCTTTTAATCATTTTTTTAAAATTAGAATCCAAAAGTTGAGAAAAAATTAATAAAAGTTTGATCTCAAAATTTTCTGTTGATATTTTTTATCACGTGCTCCGAGTTTATAAAATGAAATAGATTTATATTTTAAATTAAAAACAATATAAATTAAAAAATAAAAAAAAAATTTCAATTGACCTGTTACCATACCGTAAAATAGAAAAAATGAACACATCCAGCAATCTCGATATAGATAGATCCGCTACATTAGATATCAATCAAAAAGCGAAATACGATGATTTCCAGAATGAGAATGAATTGAGAGATATCGTGGTCCATCATCAAAAACATGATGAGAGAATCCTCCAATATCTCAGTGGTTTGTATGAGCATGATATCCTTAGCTACAAAAGGCTCAAAATTATCGTATATATCTTTGTGATCTTGTTGTATATCGGAGTGCAAATCGCGATGATGATCTTGAATGGAAAACCACAAGAATTCATAGGTAAATCAAACAGATAAAGATAATTTTAATAAATAATAATAAAAAAAAAAATAATATATCCTCCACAAAAAAATTTTATACTCACATTTTTTTAAACATCAAATTATAATACCCTTTTTTAATTCAGAAACACATTATTGGGCTGCATTTCATTTGGTTGAATTTTGGGCTGTATTTGTATTTTCTACCACAGAAGCATTCATATTATTTTCGAGTGGATCCTTTGAATTCACATGGGGATTCTTCAACGTCATTCAAATCTTGATTTTGTTCACCAATATCGTTTTGACCCTAGCAGCTGCTCTCATTTTGAGCACATTCCACGAATTCGAAAAACCAGCCCATTATATCGAATATACATCTCAAATCATCATTTCCTCAGTCAATTTATTGTTCATTATCAAAAACTTCAAAAAAAATAAGACCATTCCAAGGTAAATACAAAAAAAATTCTTAATAATCACTCAAAATTAATCAAAATGAAAAAATTTTTCTAAAAATTCTGATTTTTTTTAAAAAAGATGGGAAACTATTTACAATAAAATTTACTTGGTTGTTGCAATTGCAGTTATTCTTCTTTCCATCCTCAATTTGATGATTTATGCTGAGGCATTCGATGTTGGAATGGAGGCTGAAAGAGCAGCTCACTTTTGCGAATTTTCCAACGAAATTGTCAATGGTCTCTTTGCTTTGATCTTTTCGATCAGACTTTTGAGATCTGTAAACAACAAAATGGATAATGTTTACTCCAAGATCAAAATCTAAAATGTATTAAAATAAAAAGTATTTAAATAAAAAAAAGAAATTTTGAGATGTTTTTACAATTATATTCTCCTTTTGTGTTGGATTGACACTAGATAAATACTTCCTTGTTTTAGATAAATTTTGAACAAATACTTTCATCTTGTTATCCTCCAAAAATTGCTTGAAAGTTAAAGTGAAAAAAATATTTTATGAAAAATTATATTTTATGACTCCGAGCCAAGTAAATCAATATGAAAAAAAATTAATTAGTTTTCTCAGCATCATAAAAAGAATAATTAAAAAAAACCTACAAAATGAACTCCATTAACAATTACCAAGATGGTTACACACCTATCACACAAGAAAATGAAACAAACACCATAAAAGAAGAAAACAGAAGCATTCAACATAGAACAAAGTTGTTTCAATATGAGATCCTCAGTTACAAAAAGTTAAAAGTGATTGTGTATATCATTCTGATATTGTTGTATTTAGGAATTCAAATTGCGATGATGATATTAAATTCTAAACCACAACCCTATATAGGTATGTTGATTCAAATACCATCAATATTTTATTAAAAAAATAAATAAAAAAATGCCTTATATCACTAAATATCTGTGATTATATTTGCTTAAATATTCAAAAAAAATAGATGCACATTATTATGAAGCATTTCATTTGGTTGAATTTTGGGCTGTATTTGTATTTTCTACCACAGAAGCATTCATATTATTTTCCAGCGGGGCATTTGAATTAACATGGGGAGTGTATAACATCATACAAACTGCAATTTTATTCGCCAACATCATTTTGACCTTGATTGCGGCAGTAATATTCAGCACCTATAAGGTTTTTGAGGTTCCATCACATTATATCGAATATTCATCTCAAATCATCATATCTTCAGTAAACTTTATGTTCATTCTCAAAATCAATAAAAAAACAATAAGCGTTACTATATCTGAGTAAAATAAATATAAAAAATAATAAAAAAAATTATCAATAATAAATAATAAAAGAAAATAAATAATAAAAGAAAATAAATAATAAAAGAAAAAATATTTTTAAAGATCATAAAGTCAACTTTAAAATCCCTTTTGAAAAAAATAAAGATGTGAAAAAATCTACAACAAATTTTACTCAGTTGTGGCCTTTTTAGTCATTCTTCTTTCTATTTTCAATCTCTTGGTCTACGCAGACGCATTTAATGTAGGAATGGATCCAGAAAGAGCAGCTCACTTTTGTGAATTTTCCAACGAGTTGATCAATGGTATTTTCGCTCTGATTTTTTCGATCAGGCTTTTGAGAACTGTCAACGATGAAATGGAGATTTTATTCTCAAAGATAGTTTTGAACTAAAGAAAAATATCCCTAAATAATTTTTTGTTTCCACAAATCGAAATGACTCCATAAAGAATTAAAATCAGAAAATTTCTTTTTTCCTGAAAGAAATTTTCGTTTCAAATTAAATAAAATTTTAATCAAAAAAAAAATTATTTTTTCCATATTAATCTTGTTTAAAAAAAAATAAATAAAAACAAGATTAAATTATTTCTTGGACTTGTGAAGAAAAACGTAGGATTTTAAAGAAACTTCGTCTCCATTCTCAGCAGCCTCCAAGAAATGTTTCTGAGCTTTGTTGATGTCCTTTTCTACTAACTTTCCAGTAGAAAAAATGAAGCCAAGATGTTTCATTGCAAAAACATTTCCTCCATCAGCTGCGAGTTCATAGAATTGGATGGCTTTTTGGATGTCCATTTCGACACCCAGACCGTTTTCAAAGGCGTAAGCAACTTTGACGAGAGATTTTTGGAATCCTAGTTGTGCTGATTGCAAATAATATTGAAACGATTTGTCATGATCTGTTTTCACAATTTTTCCTTTTTTTTTTAATAAAATAATAATGTCATAGAAAAAAATAAAGAGTTTAAAAAGATTGAAAAAAAATGGAAAAAAAACAAATAATCAAAAAGGAAAAAAACTAAAATTAAAAGTTTTTTTTTATGTACCTTGTTGATAAATAGAACCTAACTGATAGAGAGAAGTAGGATCACCCTTCTCCGCAGCCAAAGAAAACAACTGCAAAGCCTTCTGGTTATCCTGAAACTCACTCTTTGGAATCAAGTAAATGTAAGCCAAGCTCCTGATGGCATTGATGTTACCGAGGTTCGCTGAAAGATCATAATATTTCACTGCGGTTTTTATGTTTCGCGTCACTCCTCTGCCTAGTTCGTAGATGTTTCCTAGGGAGAAGAGCGAGTCGGAGTCGTCTCCGATGGCTGCCAGTTTGTAGAACTCTATTGCTTGTTTCGTGTCCTTCTTTTCGAGGTAGTGGTGTCCGATGAGTCTTATTCCCTCGAATTCTCCTTTTTCTGCTGCCAGCTTGAAATTTTCAATTGATTTCTGCAAATCTTTCTTCACTTGATATTTTCCTTCAAAAAAAATTTTAAAAAATGAGAAGGAAGGAGGAATTGAACTTTGAAGCATTATTATGTTAAAGAAAATGTAAGAGATCTTTGGATATCGTTTATTATACTTTGTGATTCATTTATTTATTAAATTTTTTTAAAACTTTAGTGATGCTATTTTTACGAGTGGATAATACAATTATCATATTATCAATGTATGTTTTATCATTATTGCAATTAAATTCACCAATTATAAATTATCTTGTTTGATTATGAAATGGATAGATGTTATTTGAGTAGGAGAATGATATATCCCTTCTTTTTCTTATAATATTTTCAAAAGTTTAATTTTACCTTTAAAATAAATATATCCTAATGCCAAAATTGCTTTTATGTTGTTCAATTCTTTCGCTTTCTCATAATATTCTATCGCCTTTGACATATCTTGCTTTACCAAAATTCCATTTTCATAAATTTGACCCAAATAAAATATGGCAGGATCATAGTCTTTGTTTGAACAATCTTCATATATTTCCAATGCTTTATCAAAATTCTTTTCAACTCCATATCCCTCCTCTATTTATTAAATAAAAAAAAAATAGTGAAAGAATAAACAAATAATCAAATATCGAATGGATAATATGTTGCAATTGGTATTTATTTCAATATCATTTCAAAAACATCATTTTAATTTTTTAGAAAAATTTATAAATTTCATTATGTATTTTTACCATAAAATTTTCCTGAAGTGAAATATGCTTTGATGCTTCCTTTTTCCTTTGCTTCTTTATATTTTTCTAATGATTTATTATATTTTTTTTGATCAAATAGTTTTTTTCCCATTGATATCAATGAATCAACATCTTGATCCATATCAAGTGCATTTTCTTGAATTAAAATAATTTTTGTAAGATATGGATGATATCGGGTATCTTTTGAATATTTTTTATACCACTATAGTTCTTTTTGAATAATAGGAGATTGTTGAATGATGTTTTGTTTTTTAAACATTTATTTTTCGAAAGGGAAGCGAATATATTAGGAAAATGATTGATATTGGGTTTATATTTGAATATTCCTTTCATTTTTTTTTTTATTCAAAAATCTCAGAAAAAAGAATGAAATTTAGAAATCTAATTGTTTCAAATATGGAACAGTTTTCTATCTCTTCTTTTTTTTAAAGTGGAAAAGGAAAAATTTTTATATTTTTTTCAGTTAAAAAAAAAAAAAAATCATAAAAGAGAAAATGTTGAAACACTTATCTTTGCTCATATTCATTCTTATAATGCTCCATTATTCACAATCAATAAAAAATAACTTTTATATCAACAAAAATGAAAATAAAGAAGCACAATCAGTAAAAGAGGTAAGAATTAATCAATTTGGAAAAAATGAAATGATAATACCATTCAATATTTAAATCAAAACCCAATAATTTGTTAATATTCAATTTTATATTTGGGAAAAAAGGCATTTTTACATGCATGGAATAATTATAAGAAATATGCCTATGGAAAGGATTATCTGAGGCCATTATCAAAATCAGGAAAAGATGATATGGGGTTTGGATTAACCATAATAGATTCAATGGACACGATGTTGATAATGAATCTGGAGAAGGAATACAAAGAGGCGAGGAAATACATCCAAGATTTGAAATTCGATGATAAAGAGAAGATAGTGAGTGCATCGGAGATGAATGCGAGGATATTAGGCTCCTTTTTATCGTTATATGCAATGACCAACGATGATCTGTATCTGGACAAAGCAAAACAAGTAGGGAACATACTGATGTATGCATGGGATGACATCCATCCTTTGCCATACAGCAATGTCAATCTAAAAACAAAGAAGGGAGAATTAAGGAAATACAAAAATGATTCTGTAGTTTTGGCAGAGGCTGGTTCATTCACCTTGGAGTTTTGCACATTGTCTTACTTTACTAAAGACAAAAAATATTGTACAAAAGGTAAAAGCACATCACAATACATAAAAATCGTTCAATATTTTTATAACTAAATTAATATTAAATTAAACATTAAATACTTTTTTTTTTTTTTTGAATGTATTAATTTTAAAAAATTGTAAAAAAATAAAGTTCTACAATTTTTTTTGACTAATTATTTTTTTAAAAAAAAAAAAAAAGATTAAAATAATTTTTCAAAAATATTTTTTTTAATAGCATTGAATGCTGTGAGCTCACTTCTTGAATTATCTTTGGACGGAATTATGGGAAATGAAATAAGTTTTGATAATTTGGAGTATCGACAAAAGGAGACATTGGGAGAAGGAGGGGATGTGTATTATGAGTATTTGCTCAAAATGTGGCTTTTGACCAATAAAAGAGTGATGAAGTTCAGGCAAAGTTATAACAGGGTTATTGACACTGCTCTCTTTAGATTAATAAGTGATACACCAAGGGGGTGTTATACTAAAGAGGTAAATTAAAAAAAAATATGTCAAAAAAAATTAATTAATAACGTTAAAAAAAACAAAACGTTTAAAAATAAAAATAATATTATATTATTTAGAGATGTTCAAAACTTTACAAAAGTTCCAAATTTGTTAGTTATAAATTAATATCCGCTAACAAAGTTGTAAATTTTGGACATGTCTATATATTATTGAAAAAATAAAAAAATAAAAAAATAAATTAAATAAAAATAAATGAGATTTTATTGTTTTTTTTCAACAAAAAAATTTTAATTACAGGGGTTTGCTTATTATATGGATCATAGGGCGGTTATGATACCTGGTTTGATGGCTTTGGGTTCAGAAGGGAGGGAAAAAGATTTACAAGTTTCAAAGAGTATTTTGGATTCTTGCACCAAGTTGGCAAATATGATGAAGAACAAACTCCTTCCTGCTTCTTGGTTTTATACTGATTGGTTCATCTCCAAAGACAATTATTACTATTATTTAAGACCCGAATTAGCCGAGTCTTTGTTTTATTTGAATAAAATAACAAAGGACGAGAAATACAGGAGTAAAAAGAAATTTATTCTCTTTACTAAAATTTTATTATTTTTTTAAAATTTATCTTCATTATTTGTATTTCTTATTTTTATTTTTTTTATTTATTATTATTTTAAAAAAAAAATTATTACAATTTTAATTGTTTTTATTTTTGTTATTATCTTAGGTTCTGGTTCGACTCTTCTTAAAGCTATTAATGATGTTTGCAAATCTAATGACGGTTATCATGGAATTGATAACGTGGATGAAGGAGGCAAAAGGGACCTTCAAGATTACTATTTCTTGTCCGAAACGTTA
Organism: Cochliopodium minus; assembly: GCA_024220525.1. Lineage (NCBI taxonomy): Eukaryota > Discosea > Himatismenida > Cochliopodiidae > Cochliopodium > Cochliopodium minus. The sequence goes on along the minus strand of JAMYWO010000582.1, from coordinate 5,483 downwards.
AAGTATCTCTATCTATTGCACTCTGATGATGTGCCTCTTGAAAGTTGGGTGTTTAACACTGCTGGTCATCCCCTCCCTGTTTTTGAAGGCAATTTTGAGCATCTTTTTGAAAGTTTTAAAGATTAGATTGTTTTGTTTCGTGTTATTTAAATGTTGTATACAAAAAAATTGTTTAATTTATGAATTCATTTTTATTTTTTTTAATTTTATTTATTATTTTTAAATTTAATTATATTGTTAATTTTGTTTTTGTTGACTAAAAATTGTTCTATTTACAATAAATTTATCTCCTATTCTAGGAAATTTTAAGCAACCAAAATTTTCAAAAACAAAGCAAAATTGGTCAATTTAAAAGCTCCTACATTTAAAATTCAAAAAGGCGAAAATATAAAATTAAAAAAGGAAAAAATAAAAAAAAATTGAGAAAAGAGGAAATTTTGATTTAAATTCTATGGAAAAGAAAATTGTTGTATTTGAGAATCAAAGGTATAAATTTAACCTTATAGCTTTTTTTTTTTTTATTTGAAATTTTTCCTTCTTTTTAAAAATCGTTAAATAGATATTTGCCATTCATTGGTTTCTCCAATAAGGGATTATTGCTTTATGAAAGAAAATATATCTCAGATCAAGTAAAAATTAAATTACAAAAATTATTTTCTTATATATTCTAATGGGATGGAAAGAGTATCAATATAAATGGATATAAGATATAATATGATAATGAGTTGTATGAAACAATAAAATTTTATCTCTTATTGAATATATTTCACATGTTGAAATTCCTCGAACAAAAAAAATTGAAAAGAACACAATTATTATTATTGAATCATTGATTGTAATTCCTCTTTTTGTTCTCAAATTTTTTTATTTTATAATAGGATGGAAATAATCTGCCATCAGAGATAGAACATCAAGTAATAGAAGCATACAACAAAAAAGAATACGAAGCGGAAGTATCAGAGCACACAGACAACGAGGGCTACGTATATGCCTTCAGATTCAACTATGAATTCTCCAAGACGATATCAAAGACCTCCTACGTAAGAAAAAGGATCCTCTTCTTCTCCAAACTGGTAGATCAACACAGTATATTGGCCAAAAAGGAGGAGATCTCCAATTATTTCAAGAATCTCTCCGATCAGAAGAAAAATGGGCAGATCTGTCTTGAGAACATCTTCAATCCCGACAGCAAAGAGTTGCCCATTCTTGTTAGGGAGACGATTGCTCATCTTGAGAATTTCGGGACGGAGACAGGTAAATAAAAAAAAAAACCATAAAACAAATTTTTTTCAAAGAAAAAATAATGCAAGCAAAAATTTAAAAGAAGCATTACGAATGTCAGAAAAATCTTTAAAATTATTCAGAAAAAATTTCTTGTTGTTCGTTTTATTTTTTCAAAAGTTTTTTATTTTAATATTTTCATTTTTTCTCAAAAAGTTATTTCATTTTATTTTTTAGTTCTTTTTCCTTATAATTATTATTGTTGTAACCATTAAATTTTTATTTAGAGGGAATATTCAGAGAGTGTGGAGATTTCGAGTCGGTTGCGAGATTGATGAAAGGCTACGACAACGGAACCAAAATAGATCTCGAAAAAGAAAACATCCACACTGTTTCTGGCCTTCTCAAGCTTTACCTCAACAGACTCAGTGATCCTCTCTTGACATTCAGGTAAAAAAAAAATTTTAAACAAAAATTGAATAATAAAATTTGTTAAAATAAATGAAGTTTGTATGATTCTCTTTTAGAAGTATTTGGTAAATATATTTTTATTATTTTTATCATTTTTTCTATTAATTTTTTTATTTTAAAAAATTTTTTTTTAAATTTTAATTAATTTAGATAAATCGGAAGAAACTCAGTTCATTAGTTTTATACAGTTGATAGACATTTTGCCTCCGGGCAACCAAGAGTTTTTAAAAGCTTTGCTTCGTCTCTGCAGCTTGATAAGCAAAAACAAAAACAATAACAAAATGGGAGAAGCCAATTTGGGTAATCAATTCAAAAAATAAACAGTTTTGATGGAAATTATTTTTTACTTTTCATTTTTGTAAATTTATTTTATTTCAGATTTTTTAATTTTTTTTTATTGATATTTTTTTTTAAAAATTTTTTTTGAATTTTTAGTTTCATTCTCAATTTATTTTATTCTTATTTTTTATTTTTTCATTTTTTATTTCTTAGCAATTGTATTTGCACCTACTTTACTGAAGAAAAAAGATCAAACGCCATTCGAAATGATAATAGACCTGAAAAAACAACAGATGGTAGTGGAATACCTCATCATGAACTACGAAAAATTGTACGAGACAACCCAACCCACCTCCCTCGTTGAGAAAATGAATTCTAACAAGGATTGGAGTGAGAGAATACGCAGAGTTTCTATTTGTGTCAATCAGGAGATGTTTCAAGAGATGAAAAGTCCTCAAAAAACTAATTTGAGTGATTATGACAATAATAACTATTTTTTTGAT
>JAMYWO010000581.1:0-16356 GCA_024220525.1 Cochliopodium minus | reverse complement strand
AAAAATAAAAAATAAAAAATAAAAAATAAAAAATAAAAAATAAAAAATAAAAAATAAAAAATAAAAAATATAAAATACAAAATATTGATCAACATATACAAATGATAATATGATTATTTGGATCTCAAAATACAATAATAAAAAATAATAATGATAAATATGAAAAGTTTTAAAATAAAAAATAAAAAATAAAAAAATAAAAAATAGATAAAAAATGTTACAAATAAATTATGAAATAAATTAATAATATAATATAATGTGAAATAGAGAAAAATTAAAGATAAAAAATAATTGTTGAAAAAATAAAAACTAAAAATTAAAAAAAAAAATTTAGTAAACTTGGATTCAATAAAGAACGAATTAGAAGAGATCCAAAAATCAATCAACAAAACCGAAGAGTTTTTCAAAAACACGCCAACTCTCTCCGAAAGCTTCCTCTCCAACGTAGAAAATTTCCTCATAAGAAGCAAAGTAGAGTTTTCTTCCGCTCAGAAATCTTACAATGAGTTGGTGTCGAACATCCACTCTTTGTTTTTTTATTTTGGTGAAGAGGAGATCACCAATTATGAGGATTTGTTTTTGTATTTACTCGATTTTTTGCTTTGTTTTGAGAAGGAGAAGGAACTTTCTTTTTCTGACTTGTTTTGAGGAATAAAAAAAAAGAAATAAAAATTTTCAATCGAAATTTCAATATTTTTTATTAATTTCTTACTTTTTCTTTTTATTTCGACAAAGAAGTTTTTCTGTGATAAAAATTAATGACTCATCAAAGATTCCCTTCTTAATTTTTATTCCCTTTTTAAAAAAATATTGATGAAAACAAAAAAAATCACCACCAAAATTGAATATAATTTTATGTTCTCAAAAACTTTTATTATAATCTCTTTCGTCATCATTATTGGAATTTCTCTGTTTTCAAGTAGAAACACTAAACAAAATTATAAAAATATAAAAAATAAAAAAAAAATGATGCTAAACAACAAATCAAATTTGAATAAGCCCAAAGTATTAACTAATGTGGATAGAAATATCAAAGTAGATTTCAAAGAAGAATTATCAAAAATAAAATTGGAAGAGGGTTCAATATAAAAAAAAAAAATTTCATTTTAGCTACATTTTCGGCCGAAATTTGATTTTTTTTTTTATATGGGATCAGATGAAGAGGGATATACCAAGAGCTTCGATCACAAAGAAGAAAAGGAGATATTGGAGTTTTTTAATCAATATGGATTCGTCATAGTGAGAGATGTAACAGATGAAGAACAAGTTAATAAGACATTGGATGAAGTATGGAATGCTCCCACTACATTGGGGTAAATATTAATTAAATAATGTTAATTTGAATAATTACAACTTTTATTTCAAAAAAAAAAATTATATTTTGAAAGATTCTATCAACATTTGGGATTGAAAAGAGATGATCCAACGTAAAATTTTGAAATTGAATTTTATTTTTCATTAAATTTAAATTTAAAAAGAATAATTAATAACAAGTATTTTTGATAACACCAAATTATTTCAAATTTTTTTAGTACTTACCATAATTGGCCTCCAAAAACTATGGCGAATAAAGGATTCATAGCTGGATTATCGGACGCAAACCTTCCAGTGTGTTGGGTAAAAAAAAAAATTCAAAATAAAAATAAAAATAAAGAATTGATAAATTAAAAATAAATCAATAAAAATAATTTGAAATAAGTAAAAATCAAAAATGATGTAAAAGATTACAAAAATAAATCAATAAAAATAATTTTAAAAAAGTAAAATAAAAAAGAAAAAAGAAAAAAAAGAAAAATAAAATGAAATAAAATGAAAAAATAAAAAAATTTGATTCAAATAATAAAAAAATTTCTTTTTTTGATACAGGAAAACAGACAAAACGAAAAAATCTACAAATTATTCACACAAATTTTGAAAAAGAAAGAGTTGTTGGTCACTTTTGACAGATACGGAATCATGAGGCCCACTTTCGTGAATATTAATGGAAATTTGGTGGAAAAGAAGGAATGGAGAACTGATCCTAGTTGGTTGCATTGGGTCAGTCCCAAAAATATAAGAAATTTTATTTTTCATTTAAATTTATTTTTCATTTAAATTTTATTTAGGATCAAAATCCTTGGGTAAATTTTAATCAATTTTTTATTTTGTTAATTTTTATTATTAATTATTTCTTTAATATTAATTTTAGTATTATTTTTTGTTATTTTATTTTATTTTATTTTTCATTATAATTTTTGTTGATTTACTTATTATTTATTTTTTATTTTTTTTATTTTATATTTTTATTTTTAAACAGGATGAACCAGGATTCCATAGGTACAAAAATAAAATTCTAAATTTATTTATTAGTTACCAAAAAAATACTTTGTGAAACAAAAAAAAAAGAGTTCAAGGATTGTTGGCTCTCACTGATTCAAATGAAAAATCGGGGGGATTTCTTTGCATTCCTGGTATTTCAAAATTTTTTTATTTTTATTATTTTTTTAAGAATTTTTACTTGATTATTTTTAAATTTTAAAAATTATTTTTACTTAAAAAACAATAGGATTTATCAAATATTTTGATCAATGGGCTTATCAAAATTCTGTCAAAATGCATTCTGGGTATTTTTTATTTTACTTTTCATTTTATTTATTTTTGTAATTTTATTAATTTTTGTTTTTTTTTTTGATATTTTATTATTTTTGTTTAATTTTTTATTTTCCATTTTCCATTTTCTAATTTTTATTTTTTTTTTAAATTACTAAAAAAGAGGTTTGATATATGTACCTGACGAAGATTCAATTCAAAGTTTAGTCACCAAAATAAAAGCAAGGAAAGGATCTTTCATTCTCTGGGACAGCAGTAAAAAAAAAAAAAAAAAATTTATTTTGTAAAACTTTAAATTAAAAGGGTAAAAAATAATAAAAATAAAAAATAAAAATAAAAAATAAAAAATAAAAAATAAATATAAAATTTTTATTAAAGAACACCACACGCTAATTACCAAAATTTCAATGAACAATTTCGTGCAGTCCAATACATTAGTTTCGAAGAAGTTCCAGAAGACGAAAAAGAATATAACGAAGAAATAAAAGACCGAATAGGTATGTTTAACATCAAGCTCAATTTGAAGTATCAAGATTATGAGTTTGAACATCCAAAAAGACCTGAATTGACAGAATTAGGAAAAAAAATATTGGGAGAAAAAAAATATTAAAAATTATTTTAATTTTTTTAATTTTTTTAATTTTATTTTTATTTTATTTTTAAAAATATGCTTTCATAAATCTTATCAAATCTTTGTTTCCTTTGTTGCACAAAGAATAGTTTATCAGAATTTGGATGATTGGCTTTGGAATGATTTGTTTGATGGTGTGTGAGAAAAACTTGAGGTTTAATAAGAAATCGAAAATGAAAATTTGACTTTTTCTTGGAAAAAGTTTGTGTCTTTTCGAATTCCAAAGATTAATATTTTTATAATCTCTTGAAATATTGGGATATTTCTTTGATCTTTTAAAATTAAAAGAGTACTCATGTCTAGACAACAAAACAATGAGATAATCTTCATGAAACAAACTTTTGTTGTCTGGGAACTGCACCATTTTGAGAGTGAAACCTTGACTACCTTTCTGGGCTAAAAAAGCATTGGAATCAAGAAGATATCTCAACATTTCGGAATTAAAATTGACAAACAGATTGTGTATCGGAGTTTTATTCATCACATTTAAAGTGTTAACATCGATCTTTATTTCTTCGACGAGGTATTTAATCATCTCCATCGAAGAAGATCTGCCTTCTTTGCACAAATAATGAAGAATGTTTTCTTTTTCAGAATCAAAAGAATTCACATCTACTTTGTTTTCTATGTAAAATTTTAATTGAGAAAGGTTGAGATCGTTGTTCTTCGAAGCTAATTGAAGAATAGTAAAGTTTGATTTAATGTTTACATCAGCCTTATTTTCAATTAAAAAAACAGATTTCTCGTAATAATTCTTCGTGGAAAAACAAGAAAGAAGAGGAGTGTTTCCCATTTCATTTTTGAGATTAATGTTAGTTTTGTTTTCCAAAAACAAATGAATCAAATCCTTCGGAAAAACAGGCTTTATAAGAACCAAATGAAGAAAACTCATCTTGCATTCATCCTGGTAGTTCACATCCGCCTTGTTCTCGATCAGATAGAGGTATTTCTCCGTATTCTTCACATCATCTCTGAGATAATTCGTGATTATCTTTCCTAAGCTCTCATTTTTGTTGAAAGTGCTCTTGTTCTCGATCAGATATTTGATGATCTCAAAATCATAATTTTTTTTAGCGCATATATTTAGTGGAGATTTCCCTCCACCAGATCCTTTGTTCAGATCCGCTTCATTTTCAACGAAATATTTTAATATATCGAGATTGAAGGCCTCCTTGTTCATCATGATGAGATGCAAAGGATATTCCCCTGCTTTATTCTTTTCATTTATCGCACATTTCAATTCCATTAGGCATTTCAGCTTTTCCAACGTCACATTTTGATTCTCACATAATTTATGCAAAGGAGTATTCGAATTGTTATTCTTCACATCTATAAATGCCTTTTTCTCCAACATATACCGTAATATATCCTTTTTATAAATTATATTCTCATTTATGCACATCAAATGAAATGGTGTATCTCCATACTTGTTTTTGACATTCAGATCAGATTTCTTTTCGATCAAATATTCTATTATCTCGCTTGTTATCTGTTCATTCTTGCAGGCAATATGTAAAGGTCTATTCAGATCGTTATCTATCCCGATCAAATATTTGATTTTGATCGTTTTTAATTCCTCAATTTTGATACTTTTCTCTTTCAAAATTTCATGAAATGTTTTTGTGTTATCATTTCCCATTTATTTTAATTTATTTTTTTTTAATTTTATTTGGTGCATTTTCAATCAATAAAAAATCTAAGATTTTAAAATTATTTGATCTTGAAACTAAGCCTTCATTTTGCATTAAATTTTTTTAATTCTTCATTCAAATATTCAACAGTTTTGTCCTAAAAAAGAAAATAGAAACATCTGTTTCTCTTTCAAAATTAAGAAAATGAATGTACTGAACTTTAAAAGAAAATAAAAGAAAAAATTAACAAAAAATCTAAATTATTGATAAACAAATTATAAAGTGATCTCAGATTTTTTTAATTTAAATATTTAAATTTTTAAAAATTTATGTAAAAATATCAAAAATAAAAAAAAAAAATGGAAATCTCTTTCACCAATCAAAAAGAATTCGAAAACACTTTCCTCTATTTGATGGAAGAACTCAAAAAAGATATAAAAATGGATATGGCAACAGAAGAAGATACTATGGGAGAAAATCTAAGAGTAAAAAAAAAAAAACAAAAAAAGATTTAAATAGACCTCCCTTCTAACATATAGATTCTTTATTTTCATTGTAGAGGGATGTAAAACTTCTCGATGATATATTGAATCACAAAGAGGAAAATTTGATTAGCTGCGATAATAATCTCAAATGGATAAGGAACAAGATCTTGGAGGAAAAAGAAAATATTGAGAAGGATATGTTGAATGGTGAGAAAAAAAAAAAAATTTGCGCAAAATATAATAAATTTTATTTTTTAGCTGAAAAAAATTTATTTTATATTTTTATATTTTTATTTTTTATAGAAGAGAAAAAGTGCAATCTATCATTTGATATGATGTTCCAAAATCTATTAAAATCTTTTGAAAATTAAAATCTCTTGTTTTTATTCTCGTTTTTTTTTTTAATTCGATGTGGGTTTATCCTTGTTTCTTATTGTCTTATCAACATCACCCAAAACAACTCTTACAGGTCCTAAATCTTGTCCAGTTTGAAGATTGTATTCTTTATGTGCCCTATAAAAAATAAATTTCATATTTGATCCACATAATTGGATAAGATCATTGGATAAGATCATTGAATATAAGGTAGAATGAATTAAAATGAGAATTACCCATCACATAACGGAAATGTTTTACTGTCAAAAAAATATCACATATTTTTAATTTCTTTGAATTTTACTACTGTTTATTTTTATATTTACCTTTGCCAACATCTGCAGTATGAATATGCCTTCCCATCTTCCAATTTAACATGCACGATATCTTTTTTATTGTATCCAAAAACATTTATTTTGGGTATTTGATCAGTGGTGTACGATTTGAACTGTTTTTGATTGAATTTTAAAACATTTTTGTTAATTTTCTTCATTTTTTTTTTTTATTTTATTCGGATTGGTATTAAAATACATGTTAATCAAAATGGAAAAGTGGATTTGAGAATGTATGATTATCTCATTTATTAGAAAAGAGGAACTATTTTAAAAATCCCTCTTTGAATGAAAAAATATAAAAAATAAAAATATAATTGAAGACTAAAAAGAAAATATTCTGTTGATTGCTTATTGATCTTATTATACAAATTATAATTGTTCTCTTTTATTTATAGAGGTATATTTTTGAACTGATGAAAAGAAATGAGATAGAAGATATTGATGTTGAATCAAATACCAAAAGATTAAAGATAGATGGAAATAATGTCAATGAACATGAAGATAAGGAATCAAATTTAGAGGATGATCTGATAAATATCTTCAAATTAAATTTTGGGGTGAATATGGAAGCGAATGAAGTCAAGGCCAAAGAAATATGCAACAAATGGTCGATGAGGGGGAACATAGTGGCATTGGGATTGGAGAATTATTTCGGATGGAATGGATATAGAAATTATATAGAAGCAATAAAGTGTTTTGAAAAAGTAATAGAAGATGGAGGTAACTGAAAAACTTTTATTTTATTTTTTATATTATTTTTTATTTTTTATTTTTTATTTATCAAATTAAAATGAAATTCTTTTTTTGAAAAAAAACATAGATAAATACAAAAGTGAATTGAGAGGATATGTTTTGAATATGACTGCCCACATGTACGTGAAAGGAAGAGGATGCGAGAAAGACATTGAATCAGCACTTAAATACTTTAAAGAATCAAAGGATATTGGAAACTCATTGTCAATGTAAAAAAGTTAAAATTTATTCATTATTTTATTTTTGTTTTTTATTTTTATTTTTATTTTTGTTTTTTATTTTTATTTTTTTACTTTTATTTTTTATTTCATTTATAATTTATATTTTATTTTTTAAAAGATATAACTTAGCTTGTTTATACAATTTGGGGGATTGTGGAATAGAAAAAGATCATAAAAAGTCTTTTAAACTTTTCAAAAAAGCTTCGAAACTTGGAGACAGAGACGCAATGAACTGCATAGGAAGTTAAAAAATTTTTTTTTTTATTTTTTTATTTTTATTTTCATTTTTTTTATAATTTATTTTTTTAATTATCACATTTTTTATTTTTTATTTTTTTATATTTTTATATTTTTTATATTTTTTATTTTTTATTTTTTTTATTTTTTATTTTTTATTTTTTATTTTTTTTGATAAATATTAGCACTTTACTTGCAAGGTAATGGTGTCGAGTTGAATATCAAAAAAGCTATCAAATATTTCGAAAAATCTTCAAATGCAGATGCACTAAACAACTTGGGAACACTGTATCAAGACGACAACGACTTCAAAGACTATGAAAAAGCTATTTATTACTACGAAAGGGCTATTTCTTTGGGAAATGATGTTTCCATGGTTAATTTGGCCGCTTTATATGAAGAAGGTAAGATAATTATTTTTTTGTTCATTTTTATTTGTATTTTTACTTACTAAATTTTTTTAATTTTTTAATTTTTTTATTTTTTTATAATTTTTTTTATTTTTTATTTTTTCACATTTTTTTAATTTTTTTTGTTTCTTCAAAAAGGTTTTGGAATCAAAAACATGAAAAAAGTTTTGGAATTGTACATTAAGGCTTCGAGTATATATTTTTTAAAAACCTCATTTTCAATTGATTTTGAAATTATTTATTCATTTATTTTTTATTTTTTTAATTTATTAATATTTTATTAATATTTTTATTAATATTTTTATTTATTTATATTGACTCCTTTTTATTTTTATTTTTATTTTATTTTTATTTTTATTATTATTATTATTATTATTTATTTTTTTAATTTTAATTTTAATTTTATTTTTATTTTTATTATTTTATTATTATTTATTTTTTTAAATTTATTTCAAAAAGAGTTGGGAAACTTAAGTGCTCTGTATAATCTAGGCTGGTTGTACGAATATGGAGAAGATGGAATTGAAAGAAATGAAACAAAGGCGATGGAATATTATCAACAAGCAGCCGATTTGGGTTGCGACAATTCCATGAATGAACTTGCCAAAATTAACCAAAAAAGTAAAAAAATCTTGTTAATAATTTTATTTTAATTTTGTTTTATTTTTTAATTATTTATTTTATTTTAATAATTTTTTATGATTTTTTGTTTTATTTTTTAATAATTTTTTATTATTTTTAGTTTTTTTTTTATTATTAATTTTATAAATAATTTTTTATTTTTAATTAATTATTTTTAGTTGTATTTTTTTTTTATTTTTATTTTTTATTTTTATTTTTTATTTTATTTTATTTTTATTTTTATTGACATTATTCTTGAAATGATTTAAAGATGGGAACCTGCAAAAAGCAATAGAGTTGTACAACCAATCAATAGAAATAGGAAACCATACCGCTTTGTCGAAATTAGCAGAGATTTTCAACTCTTACAGTAATAATAACCAACATCTTTTATTTTATTTAAAATTTTAAAATTAAAATTTTAAATTAATTTATTTTTAGAAAATGCTAAAAGAGATGTAGAAAGGGCTGTAGATTTGTATGTACTTGCACTTCAACATGATGAAATAGATTCAATAGTAATAAATAAAAAATACTAAAAAAATAAAGAATGAAAAAATAAAATAGAAAAAAAATAAAAATAATAAAAAAATAATAAAAAATAAAAAAATAAAAATAAAAAATAATTGAGTTAAATGTTTAAAATAAAAAATCAGAATTTTTAAATTTTTCCTTTTTTAGGTACCTATTTTGAGACAAATTTTATCAGAGAACAAAGTGGGATGGAAAAAGGAGTTACACATTTATTGGAATGGAGAAGATATTTTGAAAAGTCAAATCTTGGTGCTGCTTTTGGTTTCCAAGAACAGATCCTTTTCTACCTTTCTGCAAACAAGATACATTGTGAAAGGTCTAATCATGAACATTATAAAATATCTTTGTCACTTTAACCAAAAACCAATCGTATACAATTAAATTGTTTTTTCACCAAATAAATTTTAATGAAATAATTTTTTTATTTTAATGAATTATTTTTATAATAAGATATTTTGACTTTAAAAAAAAAATTTGATCTCAAAAAACTTTTTAATTTTACAATAAACCGATAAAGAATTTTATTTTTTATTCAACAAAAATTTCTTGGAAATTAAAATTTATTTTATATCACAATTATTTAAACATAAACCAGTATTAGCTTGGATCAAACCACTACAAGTCTTGCACTTGATCTCAATGCCACAGCTGGGACAAAATTTGGAGTTAAGATCGCGGACGGGCTGCTTGCATTCAAAGCACACAAAGACATCATCAAGAGGAATATCGTTATTGTTATTATTGATGTTATTATTATTGTTGTAATGAGGATTTATGGGAGGATTATTGTTATATTGAAAATTATTAGGTGGCATATTATTGTTGTTATTATTATAAGGAGGATTATTATTGGCGGCATAATATGGAGGAGGCATATTATTGTTGTATTGAGGATTGTATTGTTGATTCTGGAAATTATTATTATTCATTGGCGGATAATTATTATTATTATTGTTTGGCTGGGTGATATAATTGATTTCCAACGTGGATGTCTTGTTATCATTGTCCAACTTTTCCACCAAATGAGGAATCTGATTCCCGCCCATGTTATTGTTGTTATTGTGAATTGCGTTGGAATTTGGATTAACATGATGTTGGTTGTTTAATCTATCATTCTCCATCTCCCTTCTCAATCTCATTCTTTTGCCTTTTAAAATTTGATTTTGAAAAATATATAAATTAAGTTAAAAAGTATTTCAGAGAAATTAAAATAATAATTTCAATCCACCATAAAAATCAAAATATATCGTCATTTATAGAAGTGAATGATAGTGTTATATTTCAAATTATGGTTTATATAAAAATTCTTGTCTGTTAATTTTTTACATAAGAAGTATACAACAAATGCTATCATCAAAGCCTAAAATTTAAAATAAAAAAAAAAAGAGTCAATTTTAAAAATTAATTTTGTTGTAGGAATTCATATAAATGGAAATTAACTTATAATTAACAAAATCTTTTTTCTGATTTTTAAGTGAAATAAAATAATTTTTTATATTTTGCGAACGATAATATGAAATTCTTAATAGGATTACCAGAAATATAGCAGGACCTATGTTGAGTGGATTGATATGTTATTTTTTTAATTCTTTTTTATTTTCAAAATTATTTTTACCCACAAAGTAATAATATGCTGTATGTTGGTTAGATAGGATTAATAGGTATATTGAATAAAATGTTATTTGGGTATTTCTTACAAATATAATATTTCTTTGCCAAACAAGATTTGAACAAACCTAACTGGAATATAGAAAAGAAAATCTTAAAAGATGATAAAAAGAAGGGGGAAAAATTTTGTACCAATGAAAAAATAAACAGAAATTTTGAAGGATTTTCCATCATTTTTTTTTTTATTATTTTTTTTTTTAATTTTTAAATTAATAAAATTTTCAAAAGTATTCTTTAATTTGTTTCATGAAAAAAAAAGATATCATTTTTTGGATTCTCTTTTCGAGAAATGATCATCAGTCAAATGGCTTTGAGTGGTGGTATACTTGAAAGAGCTGTATTCATCATCTGTTAAAACAAAAAAGAAAAAAGAATATTAAACAAAAAAAGAATTATTTTAAATTAACAAATTTAAATTAATTATTTTCAAAAATTTTTATTAAATTTGTTTTTTACTTTCTTCATAAGGTCCCATGACATATTCTGCAATTGCACCTGCTGGTCTACGAATAAGAGGAAGTTTGAGGAGTTTTTGTTGGTTGTGTTTGACAATAGAAAAAATCATCACTGTAGAAAAAAAATGAAAATAAATTTGAAAAAAATAATTTTAAATTTAAATTTAAATTATAATAAAAAATATTAAAAAGAGCTTTTTTCTGTTTTATGTATTACATAAAATTGTTCCTATAATGTATGCTGACATCCATATTAAAGTGATGATAGGAGCGTCTTTGTGTTTGATTGCTAGAAAATCTATCAGAGCAAAGGGTATCTACAATTTTTTGATTTAAAGGATTTTAATTAATTTTTTTAAATATTTATTTTTTTCGTTTATAAAATAAATTGAATTTTTTTTTACTGCAAACATAATGTATATAAACGATATCACAATTGATATTGAAGCACAATATACCACTGTGTAACTTTTTCCTTCAATGAAAAGAACAATCACACCTTTTAAAATTTTTGGGATGGTTAATTTATTGAAAAGGGGGAAAAAAAGCATTGAATATACCTGATATCCATCCAAATAGATATGAAAATATTATCATGAATCTTATATTGCATCCTGTCGATGATCTTTGGATCAATAGAAATATAAAATTTTTTTTTTCAATTTCTTAAATTAAAAGTTTATAGTTTGATATATTTTTAATTTTTACTCTTTATCCTATTCGAAATCTATTGTTTTAATTGATTCTCATGTTGCATATTTTGAAATTTACCTTTTCTTTTGCTATAATTCGATTTTTAAAAATAAAATATTTAATTATTGCATGGCAAATATAATATTACGTTCTTTGTCCAGTTTTATATACGATACTTCAACATTATCACCTTTATAGCAGAGATAATTAAACAAAAAAATTAAAAAAAAAAATTTTATTTATTTTCACCCATCTTTATTAAGGATTGATATTTATAATTTAGCTTAATTATTAAGGAGTTGGTATTAGAGTATTAATGTGTGTTTGAATATTGAGTATATTTCAATTTTATTTTTTAGATTCTCTTTAAAGATAAATTTAAAAAAAAAATTTTGAAAGGAAATACTTGGAAAAAGAGGAATGATATCTCTGAAACTATTATTTCTGTTGTTTATAGTGTTTACATTTGGTACTTTACAATCATAATCAAAAAAAAATTTAAAAAATTTTTTCATTTGCACTATAACAACAACCAAATGAAAATTATTGAAAGAAATATCAACATATATCATTGTGGGAAGCATTTATAACATCCCAAATTAAATTTTCTTCATATATAAAATATATCTTCAAAATTATCAAAACTAATAATTCTTATTGTATTCATAATTGGAAAACAGCCAAAATACCTCCACCAAGATTCGATTTTAAATCATTTGACAATGCAACATCGTAAAAACAAAAACATCTCCTATTTTGAAAAATAAAGAAAATGAAAAAGAAAATTCTAAAAAAGAGAATTAAAAATTTTAAAACATATTCCTTCATATCACTTTAAAATGATCATAAAAGATATATAGGAATATAATATTTTATTTATAAAAGATTCTTGTTGAATGGAAATGCATCCTTAAATTTGGGAAACCTTTCATTAAACACAGACGAAGCATTCTCTTTCGGATCGGTGTGGTTCTACGAGAAAGTGTACATCAACAATTTTAAAACATTTTTTACTGTATCTATAGAAGGAGAAAACGAAACAACTGGCGGAGATGGGATAGCTTTCGTCATACAAGTAAAAAAAAAAAAAAAAAATTTAAAGTTCCAACTATAAATTAATGTGAAAGAAAATCACTGTGTGATCACAAACGCAAAAAAATATCTTCAAACAAATTCTTGATCCACACACGAAAATTTTTTCTTTAAAACGAACAGATAGAATAATCTTTCATCCTAAATAAATTATTTCATAAAAAATAAATTATTTATTAATTTATTTGGAATATATCAATATTTTTTTCAAGATTATTAAATTTTTCATAATAAAAATTTTAATTATTAATAATTTTTTAATAAAATTTTAATGTGATTATTTTAAAAAAATAATAGAATACAAACCCAAACGCTATCGCAGACAATCAAGTAGGCGGAATAGGCTATGGATCAGGAGTAACCAACGACCCAAACACAGGGATAGTAAAGTCTCTCTCCATCGAGTTCGACACCTATCTGGACACCTCCCTCAACGACCCTTCTGATAATCACGTTTCCATCCACACTAACAATACCAGCTCTAATAGCGCCAATGAGATTTATAGAATCAATAACAGAACTCTGGGAAGCAGTTTGAGGAATAATGTTTTTAATGTTAGCATCTCTTGGGATGAAAGTAACCAAGTAAAAAAAAAATTTACAAATTTTTTATTTTGATTTTTTAATTTTGTTCATTATTATCTTTTAATTTTTGATTTTTTTAAAAATATTAAAATAAAAACAAATTATTGTTAATTCCAATCATTTTATTTGATTAATTTTTGATTTAATAATTTTATCAACATTGATATTTTTCACAATATTAAATCATTGATCTTTATCATATTTTTTTAAAAATTCATTGTTTTTTTTTCAGATTATTCATCTCTTTTTTATTTTATTTTATTTTATTCTTCTTCTTTTTTTTTTTTTTAGATTTTGGTCATTGAATACAACAATATCTTTTTGCCAATTTTGACAGCAGAAGCAAACTTGTACGAAATTTTGAACACCACTGAGGAAGTGTGGATTGGTTTCACCGCTTCTTCCAATCAATTTCCTGACACTCACAAGGTTTTAAATTGGTCTTTTAACTATAGTAAAAAAGAATATTCTTTTTAATTTTATTAAATAAAAATTTATTAAAATATTAATTTTTAAATTTTTTTTTTTTTGATATTTAAATTTTTTGATTTTGATTTAATTTTTAATTTTATTTTTATTTTTTTTTATTAAAAAGATGGAGAAATTTCACCAGAAAATTCATTCGTTTACGACTTTACTAATCTTACTGCTGGTGAAGATCTTTCTTTCTACATTCAAGCAGTTGACCAATACGGACACAACATAAGCGCACAAAACGAGAGTTTCACAGTCAATGTTGGAAGTAAAAAAAAAAAAAACAAAAACAAAACAAACAAAACAAAACAAAAATTATAAATAAAAATAAAACAAAATAAAATAAAAAGTAAAAATAAAAAATAAAATGAAATAAAAAAAAAATAAAAAAAATAATAAATAGTAAAAATAAAAAATAAAAATAAAAAATAAAAAATAAAGGTTCTGTGATAAATACACGATACCTTGGAGAAGGTCTTTTCAGTGGAGATTTAAATAATATTACTTTGGCTCAAAACTACCAAATAAAAGTGACTTACTTGAATCAATCTTTGAGTGGGGGTCCTTACAACTTCACTGTCTTCCCTGCCCAAGTTTACGTTCCTAATTCCGTAGTGAGTGGTAAATAAATAATTTAAAATAAAACTTGAATTTTTCATATTAATTTTTTATTAATTTTTATTTATAAGATTAATTATTTTTCTATTTTTTAGTTTTTATTTACATTATTTTAATTATTTAAATTATTTTATTTTTTATTTCATTTTTAAACAAAAAAATTTTATTTTTATTTTAGATTATTTTAATTATTTATTTTTATTTTTTATTTACATTATTTTAATTATTTAAATTATTTTATTTTTTATTTCATTTTTAAACAAAAAAAATTTAATTTTATTTTTAAATTTAAATTTTATTTTGTGCATCAATATTCACTGACTAATTAATTTTTATTCTTATATTTTCAATTTATTTATTTTGTTTTTAATTTTTAATAATGTATTTTTTGATTTGAATTTTTAATTATTTATTTTTTATTTAGGGAGAATGGGAGGGGTTGCGGGAACATGGCTCAGCTTCCAACTCACATTGAAGGATGTCTACGGAAACGTGGCCACCAACGCAAGACCAAACCTCTCCATCAATTTTACCGTCACAGGCCCTTCCAACAGTCACGCTCAATACAACCACACCGTAGTCCAACAAGGCGTCGTAAATCTTGGATACACCACAACTGTTGCTGGTAAACAAATAAAATAATTATTTTAATTTTAAATAAATTTCTTTTTGTTATTTAAAATTTAAAAAATATTTCTTATTTTAATTTCATTTTTGTTTGCAAAAATTTTACTTTTTTCTTTCATTTTAACTTTAATTTTTTTAAAATCTGTTTATTTTTAATTTATTTTTATATCGAGAATTTGATTTTTTGATAAAATTTCAAAATAAAAAAATAATAACAAATACAATTAAAATTTTTAAAAATATTTAAAATTTTTTTTTTTTTACATAAAAATTAATATTTCCATATCTTTTGTATTTTTATTTTTTTTTGTTTTAATTATTTTAAATAGGAACATATAACTTGTATATTAGTGTGGAAGGAATACCAATACCTGGATCTCCTTTTTCTGCCGAAATCTCCGACGGAGCAATCGACGCTTCTTTTTGCAGTGCAAGTGGACAAGGTTTTATTATTTTCAAATTTATTAAAAAAAATTTTTTGTTTCATTTTTTTATTTTTTATTTTTTTTTGATTTTTATTTTTTTTACAATTTTTTAAATTATTTTTTATTTAAATTTTTTGTTCATATTTTTTTGAAAGGTGTTTCTGCTTATGGAAACGTATCTTCTGACAATGTGTTCGCAATTACTATAAGAGATCAATACCAGAATATAATTACTGTTCAACCCACCAACATGTCCATTTACATCCAAATTACAGGTAAAATAAAAACAAAAAAAATTTAAAAATAAAGTAAAAATAAAAATAAAAATGAAAAATTCATAAAATTTAAAAATAAAAAAAATGATAAAAAAAATAAAATAATTTATATAATAAAAAAATAAAAATAAAAAATAATATTTCATATTTAAAAAAATATTTAAAAAATTTAAGTAAAATAAATTAAAATATAAAATGAAATTTAAAAAAATAATAAATAATAAATAAAAAATAAAAAATAAATAAAAAATAAAATTTAAAAAATAAAAATATGAAAATAAAAAATAAGGTCCTAAGGGAAATTTCCCTATTTACGACTACAACTGGGATGACAATGCCAAACAGTACATGGTCCACTACAAAACCAACATTTCTGGATTTTATTTGATCAACATCTCCATCAACGGAAATCCTATTGAAGGAAGTCCATACAGGTAAAAAAAAATATTTTTTATTTTTTATTTTATTTTTTATCATATTTATTTTATTTTATTATTTATTTTATTATTTATTTTATTTTTATTTTTGATTTTTGATTTTTTATTTTATTTTTTATTTTTTGATGATTTTATTTTTTATTTTTTTATTTTTTATTTTTTATTTTTTATTTTTTATTTTTTAT
>JAMYWO010000580.1:5115-16358 GCA_024220525.1 Cochliopodium minus | reverse complement strand
TTAAAAAAAAATGAATAAAATTGATAAACTTTTTTCCAAGAAACAAAGTGGTATTGGACCAACACAGTGACGTCTCAAAGTCTCGTTATGTCGTAGAGGAGAAGTTGTTGAGCATAAAGAACGAAGAAGAGAGGACTTTCTGTCTATCTATGAACTTCCTGAGGCCTTCTGAGTCTGTCTATTTGGCGGTTGTCAAAGTGTTCGAGGATGAGGGCAAGGAGAAGTTGGATCTTCCTCTTTCTTTTGGCGTTTTGAAGCAGCTTTCTTTTTGTAAGATTGATGTCCGAAATTTGACTTTAGAAAAACTCAAAAAGATTCATAACAAGCAGAATACCTTCAAAAATAAGTGATTTTATTTATTAAATATATTGTTCAAATTTTGGTTCATCAGTCTCTTTCGTAAATTTAAATACAAATTTGAGTTTTTTAGTTTTTTCATTTTTGAAATTTACAAATTATTTTCAATAAAATAAAAAATTAATTTTATATAATAAATGTTTTTAATGAACTATTATCTGCCAATAGTTGCATTTGTTTTTGATTTTAGAAATTCAAATAAAGGTTAATTTTTCTATTGAAGTGAATAAAATTTGTGGTTTCCAATAAATTTCTCAAAATATAAAAAATAAAAAACAAAAGTCTTTTTTTTTAACGATGTTGTAAAAATAAATAAAAAAAAAGTTTAGAAAAACAACTCAAAACAAACAAATAATTAATAATGGGAAAGGTACACGGAGGTAAACTCAAAATTCATTTGAATAACAAACAAATAAAGAATTGGAAGAATGAAAATATGAAAATTTATTTAATTTTTCAACAATCCCTCTCACATAAAGAATCAATAGAAAATATCAGCAATAAAACAAATTAATATATGGTGTTTTTTAAAAAATTAATATTTTTGAATTTGGAAGGATTGGCAAAGGTCGGAAAAGTAAAAAATCAAACACCAAAGGTTGACAAGACCCAAGGTTTCAAGAAGAAAACTGGAAGAGCAAAAAAGAGACTCTTGTACAACAGAAGATTCCTCTCCCAAGTTTCCACTGATGGAAAGAAGAAGGGACCAAACGCACAAGATAGATTCATGTAAAAGATGATGTTTAATCTCTTTTCAATTTTTTTTTAGGATGAGAACAAAAAAGTTTCTTTTTAGTTTTCATTTTAAAAAAATATTAATTTCGATTTGAAATTAAAATATTTCTTTGAATAAAAAAAAACTTTAATTTGTAATTTAAAAAACTTTGTATTATTTTTTGCATTAAAATGTTCATTGTTTTTTGTTGATCACTTTTCCATTTCGTTGTCTATTTCGATGTACATCCCTTCCAGCTTTTTGAAGTCGAATGATACAGTCGATATGAATAACATGATGAACAAGATGCAAAAATACTGTGAAATCACTCGCATTTCTTGTGATTCTAAAATTATTTTTTAATTTTAAATTATTTTTTAATTTTATTTATTTTTTATTTTATTTATATTTTAATTTCTGTTTTTGTTTAAAAATTATTTTTGAAAACTTGAATTTTTTTTTTACTCGGACACTGATCATAATAATATTCAGGATACTCCGTTCCGGGCTTCAGAACCCAACAAGTGATTATGAGACCAACTGGAATGTAAAGAATGAAGAAAAACAGCATTAAAGAGGTGATGACAGCTTTAACCACAAAATTTTTTTTGAATTCTTGAAAAACAAGGCTGATTTTATATGAACAGAAAGTTGACAATACACAATAAACCACTTCACTTTTAAAAAAATTTAAATTTATTAAATTAAAAAATAATATTAAATTATTTATTTATTTTTTTTTTTTACCTCACAAAAAAGGTTAACGCAAAAATTAAGTGTGAATTGGGGAATCTTGCAGCATCAAAAATTGCCAATAAAGACAAAAATACACCTTTCATAGTTTTATTATAACAAAATTTATAATATTTCTTTTTTCTTTTTTATTTTTACAGCCAGTCATCGAAATGAAAATAGATGCATTTTTAATTCTTTTGTTTGTTTCGCCCAAATTTTCTCTAAAGTGGGCCATGTAGTACTTGCGGTCGAGAATAGAGGTGATCATCCATAGAAAACTCGATAATGTCAAGCCAACAAAGAAAATGTAATAGGATGGAGAATCTTTTCGAATTAAAATGGAAATTTCAAGAATTATAAAAATATAATTCATTATATTTCAATTCATTTTTGATCATAATAAGTTAAAAAAAGTTAATTTTGTTTTATTTTAATAGATCATTTAATGAAATTATTTATATTTGCTTTGCCAGGATTTTAAATGGATTTTAAAATATATACCTTTCCCTGTGTCGCTTATATAAGGAAATAGTATTCCATAATCCTTCATAAGATCTGATTTTGTTACGGAGACTATCATACAAATCATCAAGGTTGACAAAGCCAATATACCTTCATTCCGAAAATTAAATTGAAATAATAAAAGAGGTAATTTGGATAAATAAAATACTAGTAAAAAATGGGATAATTCTATGGATCATTTTTTTAATTTAATTTTTTATTACAGAAATATTTTATTTTTTTATTCTCCCAAACTCCTTTTCATTCATACGGCCAAATAATTCTCATTAGAATGCGAATTAGATAAAAAATAATTTTGATTGTCTATTATTTATAGAATAGGATGGAATCTTCATAAAATAGTTGGATGCGAAATTTAAAAAGAATTAATGCGGACTTTTCTAAAAATTGAACAGAAGATTGAGATAATAAAAAGAAAAAGGATATTTATTTGAAAAAAATTTTTTTTATTCATTAAAGATGTGTTAAGGAAAACAAAGATGGTTTTTTTTCAGTTTCAATTTCTGTTTTTCTTTTTAATTTCAGCCTCTTGTACAGTATGCAAATAAATGTTGTTGATGTTGTTGAGGCCAGCAGATCCCTTGTGCCAGTCGTAAGATGCGGAGTATAAATAATACTTGGAGTCAGGGCTGAAAAGACCGCAGGAGATGGATGTTGGTAACTTTTGAAATGATTTCAATCTTGATTTAGCTAAAAAAATTAAATTTTAAAAAATTAAAAAGAAAAAGAAAAGTAAATAAAAAAAGGAGGATTAAAATTAAAGATTTAAAAAAAATTTAAGAAAAAGAAACCAAAATAATATAAAAATTTTATGTTAAATTAAAATGTTTTTAAAAAAACCCCCAATATTTTGTTTTTAAATAATTTTTTTTAAAAATAAAATGGTTGATTAGTAAAGAATTTTTAAGTTATGAAATTTTAAATTTTTTAAATTTTTTTTTTTCACCTTCTTTATCCCAAAAACTAAATGATCCATCTGCTCCACAAGTAGCGAAGGTTTTGTGCAAGTTATTGAAACTGATAGAGTTGACTGCGTAGACATCTTTATCTTCACGGTGACACTTATAAGCAAAATTTTTGGTTTGATCTTGCTCAGAGAAATGATGGATAGCAACTCTACCTGAATTAAAAAACGTTAAAGAAATAAATAATAGAAATTTAAAAAATAAGGTGTTAAAAAAATAAAAATAAAAACAAAAAATAATGAAAAAGATAAAACTAAATTTACCTTCAATTCCCCCAATAGCAAAACCGTCTTTGTCTGGAAAGATGGTAATACATCTTGTTTGATATTTCAAAGGACTGTAAAAAGTCTTTTTTAAAAAGGATGAGTAAAAAAACATCAAATAAAAAAAATAAGAAATGGAAATAATGAAGAAGAATTGTTTTTAAAGAAAAAAATAATATTCTTCAAAATTTTTTTTTTCAAAATGAATTTTTTTTTTTACCTTAACGGGAGTCTCGATTTTTCTGATATCATAATAAACAATGTGCCTTTCAGCAGTTCCGACTACAATGATGTCACCCTTGATCTCTGTACAGTAGACACGTTCAGGAAGAGTCAAAACCCTCTTTGGCTCAGAAGACTTGCCGTCCCAGAACTTGATCTTCTTGTCCCACGACCCTGTGGCGACGATGTTGTAATTCTCGAGGAAGCTGATTGTCTTGATGGGTTGTTCGTGCATCGCAACGATCGATGATGTTTTGTGTTCGAGGTCGTACATTATCCCTTTGTTGTCGCATCCTCCCGTCAAGATTTTTTTGCCATCCTTTTGTGTTTTGATAAAAAATGTTTGATAATAAAAAAATGCCATGTCACTACATAAAGTAAATATATATAATATGGGTATATTATCTTAAGATCCTTTGAATATTTATCCAAAATGATGAGATATCTCTTTTATAAATTGAAAAACTTTATTGTTATTGAAGATATTTGCAAATATAAACTCAAAATTCAAATCTAATACTTAAAATTTTTTTACATTCGTCCATGTAGAGCACAAAATGGGAGCATTCAAATTATAAGTTGCTTTCAAAGAATTATCACCCACACCCCATACCTTGATCTATAAATTTTTAATTAGTCAATGATATCATGAATTATCAACATGATGATAAATGAATATTCATTATGATTTACTTCTTGATTCCATGAACCTATGTATTGTAATTTGTTAAAAGAATAAATTTTATAAATTACAATATATTATATTATATTTATGATATTTGCCTGCTGAAAAAAATCTGGAATCATGAGACCATGCCAAACATGAAATACCATCATTTTGTACATTATTGATGATAGTATCATTATTTGGATTGGTATTTGTATTGATTGTGTTATTATTATTATTGAAACCACCAAAGGTATTGGTGCCAAAAGGTGAATTAAATGCATTATCCATCATTTTCTCCTTGATTTTTTTTTTTTTTTTTCATCAAATATTGAGGAAAATGAAAAGAATTTTCAAAATATTTCAAAGAAATTAAAGTTTCATAATACAAATGAAGTTTGGTTGGAAAAGAAAAATAAATTTATTTGTTAATAAATTTTATTAAAATCTATCTTATTTTTTAAAGGTATCCCAAAACACCAGCAAGCAAGGTCATTCTCAAATACATTCCATAGCTGACTTGTTTGAAGTAACGAGCAGAAGGATGGTTGTCTACTTCAGGGTGGATTTCATTGACACGAGGCAAAGGATGCATGATGATCATTCCCTTCTTTGAATCTTTCAACATTTCGTTGTTGATGATGTAAGCATCTTTGAGTCTTTCGTATTCTTCCTACATTAAAAAGTTGAAATTAATGATTGAAAAGAATTAATCTTTTTGGGTTATAATTTACAATGTCATCAAATCTTTCTTTTTGTACACGAGTGACATATAGAACATCAGTTTTTGGAATTACAGATTTGAGGTCAGTGGAAACATTGACGTCACATCCCTTCAAGTAGTTGTTGATGATGTCGTCAGACATCTTGAGTTGAGGAGGAGAGATGAGGTTAACTTTCATTCCCCAGAACTTTACTACTTTGCACAATGATCTGACAGTTCTTCCATATTTCAAATCACCAACTAATGTTAAAGTGATTCCATCCTATTGAACAATGAATTAAAGAATTTATTTTTCACATTTCATTTTTCTTACCAATTTCCCAATTTCAGATCTGATGCACAACAAATCCAACAAAGTTTGTGTAGGATGTTCTCCTATATTTAATTGAATCATTGTTTCATAAAATGATCTAATAGAAAAATGATTAATTCATACCTGGTCCATCTCCTGCATTAATGACTGGTTTTGATGTATTTTCTGCCGCTATTTTTGCTGCACCTTTAAAATCAAATAAAAAATGATTAAATATAACAAATTTTGGACGGAGAATAGGATTAAATGAAAATTAAAAATAATTAAATTTTCAAATAATAGTTTTATATATTTTCATATAATCGGGAAATTCATTCATTTATACTATAAATGAATTCATTTATACTATAAATGAAATGATTCCTACCTTGTTCTGGATGTCTTAAAACCATGACATCAATATAATGTTGGAACACTCTGATAGTATCTGACAAAGTTTCTCCTTTTTGTACGGACGAAGTGGCAGCATTCACTACAGATTTTATTCCAAAAAAAATAAACTATTAAAAAAAGTTTTTTCAAAAATTTTTACATGGCAAAACTTTTCCTCCTAATCTCAACATAGCTGCTTGGTATGAAGAAGAAGTTCTTGTGGAAGCCTCATAAAATACGTTTCCAAGAACTCTTCCATGCAACAAATCAGTGTAACCTTTATTTTCGACGATCTCTTTCATCATTACTGAAACATCGAGGATCTCTTCAATTTTTTTCTTGGTGAGATTTTCAGTCGTGATTACGTCCTCTCCTTTTAGCAACCCTGTTTTTTGTCTTGTTTCTAATGCAAATGTTTGTTTACCTCTTTTGGTTAATGATTCAAAAAAGATTTTTTTTTGGCTTTTAATGTTCCCAAAGATTTTTTTGTTTTTGAACAACATGGATTTTTTTTTTGAAAAGTTTTACTTGTTTGTTTAATTTTTTTTTTTATTTTTTTATTTTTTTAATTTTTTGTATTTTGATTTTGATCTATGAATCTCATTCTCCAGATCTAATAATGTTTCTTTTCTATTATATGAACCTCCAATTTTATTAATAATTCAAAATTTACTCCAAAATTTGCAATTTTTTTAATATTTTTCTCCTTCCACAAAAAAACTTTTCAAAATCTCACCCAATTCCTTTCAATGATCAAAAATCATTTTTATAATAAAATAATCAATGGAATTTTCAATCATTTGAGTGAAAGATTTTTTGAATATCTTTCAATTAAAGAATAATCCGAAATTAAAAGAATTCTTTGAAAGAAAAGAACCAAATGAGGATTGATTCAAAGGAAATTGAATTGATTAAAGAATGGGATTTGGAAATATAAAACAAAAATAAAATTGAATTCTCTCAATATCTTCCTTTCTTCTCCTCCAATAAACAATAATGATAATAAGAATAACAGTATTGACAAAAATAAGATCTTATTTCTCACATTGAAAAAGGAAAGATGAATGAATTTCTATCAAGATTTCATTAATCCAATAATAAATGGAGAAAGGATAAGTGGATCAATACTTATTCTTTTATCGAAAAGGTTCCTTTTTTTTTTTTTTTTTTTTTTTGATATTTAATTTTTTTTGTTTATTTAATCACAAATTTATCTATTCAACAAAAGACTCAACAAGATCCATTTGGGACTCAATGAATTGTTTGTGATTGAGTTTATCCAAAAAAAGCTCTGGGAGACCAGAATAACCAACACAAGCTTATTCAATTGAATTATAAAAAAAAAAATTTAAAATAAGAAAGAAAGCAAACCTCCAACAAGAGCACCAGCAACTGAGAGATTTGTATCAGCATCTAATGAATAAAAACAAAAATTATGAAAAATAAAAAATATAAAAATATTCATCTTATTAAACAATTAATTGATAAATTTTTAATAAAAAATAAAAAAATTAAAAAATAAAAAAAAATAAATAAAAAATAAAAATAATAAAAAAATAAAAATAAAAAAATAAAAATNTCATATTCCATAATCTCAATCACCATATCATCTTTGATTTGGAAGATCAAATTTTGATAGTCGCAAAAGTAAACCGACCGATTTTCTGATGTATCTCAAACCCGCCATCTATACATTATTACCACGAATGATGGTAAAATAAATGGGGGTTAATATAACCAAAAGTTTCTCTTCAGTTTTTATCCATTATCCAAGCATTTCAGGCCAACCGTCTTGTATGAGATAAATATTCTCTTTAAAAAAAGGTTTTTCAAGATATTGAATGTCTGCTAAATTTTCTTCAGGAATAAATGAAATATTTATTTTTTATAAATTCTTTAGTCTTCTCCCAAATAATTTTTTTATTATATTGTTATTGGAAACCAATTAAAGATGTTTCCTTTGTCTTTTCTTTTACTTTCGACAACTCCGTGATGACAAGTATACATCTCAAGGATCATAAAGCAAAACATCATAAACCAAAAATTTTAATAAAAAGACTTGAATTGGTTAAAAATTTGTTAAGATACTGCTTATTTTAATCAAAGAAAATAAAAAAAATGGAAAATTCAAAATCCCAAAATGAATTTGAGAGATATTTGGATAGGAAATGGTAATTAGGATGTCTTTGAACTTTATAAATAGAAAATTTATAAATTATTAATCGATCATCAAGTTGATAGGATCAAATTTGATAATTAAATTGCTTATTTTTTCGATTTAGGATAGAATCAACAATAAAATTTGGTAAGGAAATAAAGGATCTATTGTGGAATTCCAACATGAAAGAGGCAAAGAAAAGATTGATGGGATGCAAAGAGAAGAGTTCTTTCCATGGCCTCTTCCTTTGCGAATATAAGATGTGGAAGTTCCTCTATTCTCCCACTGATGAGAATAAAACAAAGCTTTTCAGTGAGTTGCAAGAAACAAGCGTATATACAAAGGATATGCAATCGTATTTCCAGCCAAAAACGATCTTCTCTATTTTATTTTCATCCAAATCCAACAATAATCAACAAAATCCCAATCATTTGAATGCTTATGCTTATTGTAAGAATTTGATATTGAAATTAATCAAGATTCAACTAATAATTTCTAAAAATGAAAAAGAGAGGACTTTTTATTTATCCCAACAAAAATATTATCAAAAATATTTAATGATTTTATTGCATCTTAATTTATCATTTTACAAAATATTTTTATCTTCAATTTTTTTTTTCTCAAGCCTTGATCTTAAATGCTGTCATTGATTTATGGTAAAAATATAAATTTTTTTTTTCTTTCAAAAAAAATAAATATGAACCAAAAATGAACAAACAGTTATTGCGTTGTCAATTTCCACGTAACGAACTATGTGAAAGGGTGACCAGCTCAACAAATTTAACCTTTCATTTTGATTAAAATAAAATAAATAAATTTTTTATTAGGGGTTGGTATTTAAGAAAGAGCTGGAAATGTTTCGAATCAGCACAAGAATTACAACTAAAAAATAAGTATTCTTCCTCCATTTTTACTTTTTTAAATTTTTTTTATTTTTTTTTTGATTATTTTTTATTATTTTTATAATTAAAATCTTTTAAAAAATTTTTCTTTCATTATTTCAAAATTTTAAAAGGGACTATGAATTTGACAAGTTTGTGATTGAGAGCATCTCCTTTGGATGCGGAATTTTCCACTTGATGGTTTCTTTGTTGCCTCCTACTCTTTTGTGGATCTCTGTCAATATATTTTTTTATTTTTTTTATTTTATTATTTTATTATTTTTAATTTCTAATTTTTTTCTTTGTTTTTATTTTTTAATTAAATAAAAGGAAGCTGTTGGTATGAAGGCAGATAGAATCAAAGGTTTGGAAGAGCTTAAACTTGCTAGGGAGCATAATGGACTGCTTTTTGTCGAGTACAAAAGAATTTTAATTTTTTTTTTTTTGGAAAGTTATTAATGACAAATAACAATAATAACAGATCAACCTTTTTTCTCGTTGCTTTTGGGTACAATATTTTAATATATTTTATTTTTTGATTTTTCATTTATTAATCATATTTTTTTAAAAAATTTATATTATTATTTACTTTAAAAAATTTCGTTTCATGATTGATGAAAAATGTATTTGTTTGGAATCTCATTTTACATAATCTCAATTTCTATTTACTATAGACAATGATTTTGACGGAAATCTGGATCTCAGCGATTGGGAGACTCTGATCATAAAAGGAGAAGATGCAAAATTAATTGGGGATTTTGATGAGGCTGATGATTGTTTCGAGGAAGCATATAACATCATGAGGAAGACTATAGACGAAGATGATCCCATCTATGAATCTTTATTCACCTCATGGGCTCCTGTATTAACGATACAAAAGAAACATCAAAAAGCAGAAGAAATATTAAAAAAGTAAGTGAACATGCTTTCCGAAACATCTTTAATTATTACACAAATCTAAAATCGAGTTGAAATAAAATCTTTAAATTATCAGTATTCACAAGAAATATATATATTTTCAAAATATAGCAAAGAAAAACAAAAAGAAAAATAATTTTCATAATTATGCGAAACACCTTATACTGCACTGTAAATATCAAATGTGAATTAGAAGATATATCTCCAATATAGAGATGAATGATTTTTTATCGTGTTAAAAAATTCTGGAAGTTTTTTTACACTAGAAAATAATGAAAATAATTTTTTTTTTACCCAAATTGAAGATCACTCGAAGTATTACGAGAAGTGGATGTGCCCAGTGAAAAAATGGCGGAAATATACATGATGTTGGGGGAGGTTTGCATCTATTGCAAGAAATATGACGAGTCTAAAAAATATTTGGGGATGTCTATCGATGAGTCGACCAACAAAGATTACAATCCTAATGTTGGTGTTGCTAAAATGCATTTGACAGAGGAAATTTTTTTTTTCATTTTTATTTTTTTATTTTTATGTTTTTTATTTTATTTTTTTTTATTTATTAATTTTTTTTTATTCATTAATTTTTATTTTTTAAACAGGTTTTGATTCATGAAGGGAATTACCAAGAGAGTATCAAAGTATGTAATGAGGCAATAACTTTGTTGCAAAAAATAACTGAAGTTTCTCATCCTATCATTCTCCAATGTCACTCCAAAATCATCTACTCATTGACTCAATTAGGTAAAAAGTTTTAAAATTAAAATAAAACAAAAAATTTAAAATCCAAAAAATATAATAAATTTAAACAAATTAATCAAAAAATTAATCAAAAAAAATTTTTCAAGGAAGATAAAATAAATTTAAAAAAAATTTTTTCAAGGAAGATAAAATAAATTTAAAAAAAATTTTTAATCTTTAAAGATTAACAAAAATAAAAAATAACGAAAAAAAAAAAATAAAATAAAAATAAAAAATAAAAGAAACATTAGAAGAACCACAAAAATTAAATAATAAATAAAATCAAAATAAAATCAAAAATTATTTGAAATAATATATTTTTTTTAAAAAAAAGGTGATTATGAGTCTGCAGATAAAAGAAGCGGAGAAATAATACAAAAAAACGAGAAATTTCAAAAGAAAGATCCTTCTTCTTTAGCTCTTCTTGTGCAGCAAAGAGCCTATCTCAACTATGCCTTCGGGAAATACGAAAAGTCCTTAACTTTGTACAAATCTTGCTTAAAATCTCTTGTCGCCACTTCTGAGTTGTTGATGCAAATTAAGAATGAGTATATCTGCTTGTTGAGGACCATTGGTAAAAAAAAAAAAATAATAAATAAAACGAATAAAAATGAATTTGATAAATAAAATAAATAAAATAAATAAAATAAATAAAATAAATAAAATAAATAAAATAAATAAAATAAATAA